>JAECUM010059509.1:0-15672 GCA_016617855.1 Megalonaias nervosa
GGTGAATAATGACAGGTATTGCCTTCTTACCTGACTTTTCCTCATTGCCTGGAACATTTGTCTCTATTGGCCATCTTTCTATTTACCGCCGTCAATGCTTTCAAAAAGGAACAAGATTATCGAAAGTTTCAATTCATGACCTCTTCCCACAGGTAGTGCAACATCCACGATCCGTCTATATTACTTCTCCAAGCAAAATAACCTGACGGAATAGCAAACATGATACGGCAATCATTGTAACAGTGTACTAAAGGCCTGTCATCCAATATATCCCCAAAGCCTTTGGAATCCCTGTTATCTACTCTTTGGACACGACCAAGAAGTGGATCGGATTGAGCGTTCATTACAGTCTCAAGGGGCACTCTATCAAGGATGTTGCTAATGGTTTAAACAGCAAATGATATTCATACTGTGTCAATTGTGCTTTCTAAATATATCATGCTTCCACAATGAGTGTAGCATCATTGTGGAGACTGTCTCCATAAATCATGATTATAAAATTCACACAAACAAGTAAGAAGAATTCAGGAGGTGAAGATTATTGTTTGCTTTTTTTTTCCCTCACTTTCATTGAAATAAGTTCCATACAACTTCTCGCTTTAGAAATCAATTAAAAGCTTTTACGATTATTTTATTCATGTAATACCTTCCCAAAATATAATTTTCAACTATGCGTGTATCAACACTGTGGACACAGTGTCCACAAACCTTGCTTTTAGAATTCACACAGAATTGCTGCAAAGATTATTTAAAGAAAAGTTTTATAAATCTACTTTATATTGCATTCTGATATTCTTGCTCTACACTTTACAGCAAACCTGTACTATGTAACTGCAAGACTTGTAGATATCAATGTACAGTGTACGACTATATTGTTCATTTAATGCCTTCAGAAAATGTATCTACATTTCAACAATGCGTGAACCAACACTGGACAGTGTCCAAACCCTACTTTTAGAATTCACGCATTGAATTTTTTTTAAGAAGGACTATGTTGAATGAATTTAAATATAACCGGTTTTTATTATCCTTTCACTATCCTTGCTCTATATGTTAATCAGATTCGCACTGAGACATTTAAATGATTCTAAATCATATGCCTTTTCTACGACTATTAGTAGTTAGTAATTCGATTGAAATAAATCCTAGGAATTAAGCCAGCTGATCACTTCTTGTGACAAAACGAGTTCTATCAAGTATTAGTAGATTGTCTCTCAGATGCATGAAATGCACAACCGTGTCTTGATGCATTTGCAAAAAGATCATACCTTCAAGGAATATATTTAGAGGAAGACAAAATAATTAAATTTAATTCTTTTGGCAGCCACCACAGTTTTAATTTCAAGCGTAAAATCATTTCAGATGTAGTCTGAATATACACACATGTTGATGTTAATCGAGGGATCATTGAAGTAGTAAAGATCCATCACACTTTCTTGTCCGAAAGCAAATTATTTAAATATCATGCAAAATGCATGAAATGAGGGGAGCTCGTTTGACTTACAACCTATGTAACGATTTTGGACAACGTATTCAAAGGGATTTTTTTCATGTTATGATAGGAATTACCAATTCGGTAGGTGAAATTGAAGAAAAACGTAGGAATGTATCCTGAGGAGGATATCCAGTGGAGAATGCTGGTATTGGTTTGTACATTGAACAATATTCATTATGTATCTATTGTGCGTTCTAAATATATGGTGCCTCCACAATGAATGCAATATGATGGTGGACACCGTGTCCACAAACCATGCTTACGAAATTCACACAAACCTGTAAAATAGATTATGACAGTGATGATTACATTTTTTTTTTCTATCTTCTCTGTGTACTTTAAATCAAATCATTAATGTTTAACTTCAAACTGCAAACATCAAAATACCATTCATCCGTTTATTTCATTTATTTAAGACTTTTCCCAATACCTCATATAAGTTCAACAATGCATGCATCAACACTGTGCACACAGTGTCCACAAACCATGCATTTAGAATTCACACAAACCTGGTACAAAAATTACTCTCAGGGATGGTTAATGAATCTTTTTTATATTACAATGTAATATTCGAGTTTTATGCTTAACCCAAACCAATAATGTGCAACTTCAGACTTTGGAAATCAATGTACTGTTACATGATTATTTTGTTCATATAATGTTTTAACTTCAACAATGCATGCATCTATACTGTGGACACAATGTCCACAAAGCATGCATTTAGAATTCATACAAATCTGACACAAAGGTCACTCTCATGCATGGTTAGTGAATGTTCTTTATATGACATTTTAACATTCACACTATATGCTTTAAATCAAACCAATGATGTACAACTGCTGACTTTAGAAATCAAGGTCCTGTTACACGATTATTTTGTTCATTTAATACTATATCAAGATAGATATATTTCAACAATGTATATATCAACACTGTGGACACAATATCTATAAACGATGCCTTCATAATTCACACAAAGACGAACTTGTAAGAAAGAGTATGTCCAATAAGTTTAAATATAATGTTTTTTCTATTAGACATTCATTTTCCTCGCTCTATACTATTAATAAAAATGTATCGAGACATTTAAATGATCAGAAATCGTGTGCCTTTCCACGACCAATAGTAACTTGTTATTAAAAGAAATAACTCCTATCAATTAAGCCATCTGCTAATTTCTTGTAACACAATGAGTTGTATCAAATATTAGTAGATTGTCATTCAGAGGCATGAAATGCACAACCGCATGTCTTTGCAAAAACATAATACCTTCAACAAATATATTTAGTAGAAGACAAACGAATACGTTGTAATTCTTTTGGCAGCCACCAGTTTTAAGTTCTAGTATTAAATAATGTAAGAATAAATATAGATATGGTCTGCATATTCGCAAATGCTGATATTAATCGAGGGACCATTGAAGTAGTAAAGATCCATCAAACTTTCTTTTCCAATGGCAAATTAATTTAACTACCATAAAAGATGCAAGAATCTAGGAGAGCTCGTTTTCCTTACAACCTATGTAAAGAGTTTGGACAACGTGTTCAAAATCAATTCTTCTTATGTTATGCTAGGAATTTTTGATTCGGTAGGAGAACTCGAAGAAAACTGTAGAAATGTATCCTGAGGAGAATATATATGGGGGATGTTGCTAATGGCTGAAACAGCGAATGTTCTTCATACCGTGTCTATTGTTCCTGCCAAATAAATCATGCTTCCACAATGAGCGTAGCAACATTGTGGACACGTGTCCACTAACCATTCTTCCTGAATTCATCAGAAAAATGGTGACAAAGAGATTTTCGAGCGAAGTTTAATACATTTCCTTTATATTACATTTCTGCTATTCTTGTTATATACATTAAAGCGATTGAGTTATGCGTCATTTCAGGGTCCAGAAATGAATACATCGTTTATACATACACTTGCAGACTTCTCACATAGATAAACGAACAAGAGAGGATACCACCAATTAATTTAAATATAACTTCTTTCTATTACATTTTCACTCCCTTGTTCTATTCTTTTAATCAAACGTGTATCAAATCATTTAAATGTTTGAAAATCTGTGTACCTTTTGCACGACAGCGAGTTAGGTTATATAAACGAAATAACACCTATTAAGCCATCTGCTCAATTCTGGCGATAATTCCATTTCTACCAAACACTAGTAGAAATTATCTCAGATGCTTGAAAGGCACACCTGTGTGACTCAATGCAGTCTCAAATTTGGAAAACCGTCAATAAATATATTTAGCAGTGTAGTAGTTATTATCAATCACAGTTCCTTTTCTTTAGCCTACTATTTAATGTCCCGAAAGATGCTCGAAATGTGGAGACATCATTCGACTTTGAACGTATTTAAAGATCTGGGATCATGTATCGAAGGTGATATTTAAGATTGTGCTAGGAATATACATTTCGCTAGGTGAGAGTAAATAAAAATGTAGAGATATATCCTGAGGAAGACAAGAAGTGAAGAATGTTGTAAATTATTTAGACAGTGAACATTTTTCTTGAGGTACCTGTTGTGCTTTCTAAATATACAATGCTTCCGTAATGAGTTGCAGCAGAGGGGGTGAACAGACCATTTTGCTTGAGACATTATTTATGAAAAAATAGGCCTTTCTACGAAAAGAAAACCTTAAGGTCAGCGACGTTAAACCACAACCTCTAACCGACGTGAGATTTCTTAGGGTTAGATTATCTCGTTACTTTATCTCTGACTTTTGCTTTTTTTTATGGTGTGTTTATTTTACGTGTTGGTCACTCAACGTTGGTCGTTCACCCCCTCTGCTGCTGTAAATTAGCCAAAGATTTTATCCAGACCTATACGATATCTAGATCTTGGGTCATGTAAATTTATTGGTATAAATCCGAACGGAACAGCTTGTGCTTTTGAAAAGAAGTTTCTGAACTTAATCATATCCATGTCCCCTGAACACCAAGTATAATAAATATTTTGTAAAGTATAATTATCTACTCCATTAAACACAATTAAGGTATTGCAATTATCTCTGATCACTTTAGGAATTTGTGTGTATTTCTGAGTTAAATAAATCACGTCTGTATTTTTGTGACGGCCTCGCGAAAATATCCGAGCTGGATTGGATTGTTTATCCAGCATTACATCATCGTATACTACGAGATTATTGATACATCCATCAAGATCTATGGATGGAGCTTCATCGATATCAGTAATAAAATCAATAGCATCATTATCACGACACGTCAGCGACTTTGCGTTTTCATTAAAATCTTTAAGTACTTCGTAACATCGTTGATCGTCTACAGATGGTGCTGCTAAGTATAATCTATCCCACTTGAGCCATCGCATTATCAGATTAAGTAATAATTGCGTTTTACCAGACCCAGATGGGCCAAGTATAATCGCTCTGATAGAATTTGGTAGCGCTGGGTGATGCTTGACTGGCTCTTGTTTTCGTGTCGCTGAAAAGTCAATTATATCCATGATAATAAATAATATGGATTTATATTGTGTTCGATGTAGAGCGCATACGTCCACCAGTGGATTAACGACAATAATAATAAAAAAGCAAAATAACAGGCGCGCACTTACAAGCAGGTGTGTGAAATGTGGTACAAACAAATACAAATTTATTTCATAAAAGACAGGTGGAGATATCGCTGCTTCGTTAGGTAAATTACCAGGAGCTCCATGGGCAAAGTATCCTGGTGAAAAAACATTTACCCGGATATAGTTAATGTGGTCCTGGAGCTCGTCTCGATATCCGACTCGATAACCAAGACCAACCAAAACCTGGAGAGTATCCAATAAACGCAATTGATCAAGCGTCTCACATTCACGATGTCGCGTATTAAAGTAAAGACCTACAACAACGACATCTCGCCGATATAAAATTAATTCATGCCATAAATATATAAAAGATAAATCACTTCGAGAAAGATTAGCTGCTTTTCTGGTAAAAGCTGGTATGAAAGGTAAAATAATGTTAGGGGCTGGTAATTAATCAACTGATTATTATCATAATAATGGAATCTGTTTATTATAGCCCAAGAGGATACTGGAGAGGTAAAGCAGCGATTAGTAAACTTGCTGAAGCAGCAAAAGTTTCACGTGATGTCGCTGCAGCGTGGTTAGCACGACAGGCAATATGGCAAATCTATCTACCACCACCTAAAAAATTCAGTATGCACATTTTGATGTTAGTACCCCTAATGAAGTTCATCAAGCAGATATTTTGTTTTTACCACACGATACCATTAAAACTGGTAGACGTCAATACACATACAGATACGCGTTAACCGTCGTTGACGTTGCGAGTAGATATAAAGAAGCAGAACCATTATCAACAAAGACAGCAATTAAAGTTGCATCTGCGTTTGAACTCATTTATCAGCGTGGTGGTCTACGATGGCCACAACTGCTACAGGTTGATCCTGGCAAAGAATTTCTTGGTGCAGTATCATCGTTGATGAAGCGACATAACGTTAAAATCAGACGAGGACACACAGAAATTCATCGTGATCAGGCAATCGTTGAATGTTTTAATCGAACGCTTGCTGAGCGGTTATTTGGATACCAATACGCAAGGGAAATATCTGCTGACTTTAAGTCCGTGGAGAGATCTCGTGAATGGGTTGCAAGGTTACCGTGTGTGATAGCTGCGTTGAACAACGAAGTGACTCGTGCAACTTCTATGAAACCTTCTAATGCGATCACAAAAAAATATATACCAATACAACGTAAATCTTCCTCTCAACCAGTACTAGGTAATGTTACCGTAAGATATTTATATGAACCTTGTGAACTTGAAGGAGGTAGAAAAAGAGCAACTGATCCTATCTGGAGTATGACCACACACAACATTTCTAGCGTGGTAAGGTCTACAGGTAGACCCGCAATCTACAGATTAGATTCAACTGCTCCTCAGCGTGGATTTGTACGCGAACAATTACAAATAATTCCTGTAGATACACAATTACCACCGCGTTCACTTTTATAAACTTGTACAGTGCCCAGCGCCTCGACGTCGATTACATTCAAGACAGGTCAGCATCACATTTTCGCGTGTGTGACCCAGATTACTATTCATTCTATCAACGGTAAATTGTTTTGGATTATTAGCCGAGTACTGCCACAGCATATTACAGTTACAACTTGCACAATGATTATTCTGTTGTGCTTTTAGTGTTATAATAAATTCAACATCAATATCAAAATCGCGATTATTTTTTTGTCACATTGTTTATAATTCGCTATTTTTTTATTGATATCGACAAAGTTGTCAGGAATTTCTTCGGTTATTACGCAATCCATGATAACCAGGCCCAGTTGAGATATTCTTCTGACTCGAGACACCGCAAGATAAATTAAATTTGACCATTCAATACGATGATCGACAATCCAAATATTTGTATCGGTAATAGTTAATCCCTGTGACGAATGAATCGTTATAGCGTATCCTAACGTCCACGGCGATTTATCCATACTTAACAAGCTCTCAACAACATCAACAACAACTAAAACAATATAATTTAATACAAGATTTTGTATTCCACCACCAGGAATCTCAACATCAACATTTTGTCGTCGAGTATCTGCTGGGCGATAACACAAAGGTACAGGTAGATTTGAAAAATGTTCTTTATGTAAGGTAAATAATTGTTGTTGAAGTGTATCGCGAACTATTTTTCTACTTGCAACTATCAAATCGGCAGGTCTCCATAAAGTCCAAAAATTATTCATAGAAGTTTCTGGAATTACTTTTCGCATTATTTCACATTGTATTTTATCTGGCTGTAGTCTTATTAACTTTTTTAAACTCTTTTAGTAATTTATCAATAGCTCTATGGTCATCGGTTATTTCTTCGTAATAATCTACAAATGTTTTCAGCCACTCATGTGGAGACGATCCAATGAAAGGTGGCGGTTGACCCTGATCGCCACACATTATCACAGCAGTATTCTTCAATAACAGCCAATCAAGAAATATTTTTAATACCTCTAGCGACACCGTGCATATCTCGTCCCAGATAATAATTTTAGGAATGTATTTCTCACCTATCCGCGATGGAGTCCATGCGTCTCCGCACCATCTAAAGAAACTATGATATGTACACGATTTTACTCCTCGTTCTTTTATTTCCCTGGCGAGTTTATGTGTCGGTGTCAAAACAATCATATCAGAACAATTACTAAATAATTCAATCGCGCGTGTTGTTTTACCTGAACCACCACACCCATTAAGATAAACGGTTTTATGGCTAGCCACAGGATTACATACAGATGGCGCCGATGACATCCTTGATAGCTGATTATTCTTGTAATATATTCGCGCAATTTCAACATCGGCGGATTCAGAATAACTGATTATATCCTCACGTTTTATTCTCCATTCGCCCCATGATGCATGATCGTTAATAAGCAATTGATTTAACGAATCCGCATATTTTTTTGTTTATATAAAATGAATCTGTCGCGACTCTGACTGCATAACGAGGAAATCTGTTTATCATAGATAATAGATTTATCGAAACTTACGCTAACATCGAAGATCTTAAATGAGTAAACTGCGGTGACTCGCCATCAGTATAGCTCACAACTGTACCTACTTTTGTTCCGTCTGATAAATAAGCATTACTTCGACTTATAAACGTGTTTTTCTCCGTTGTATCAGCAATTATAAAATCGAGTTCAGCATCGTCCATGATTAATCTTGTACACGCTCGTTTATGATCATATGATCCTCCTTGCGTAAATTTACCGATTATTTTTCTGCCGAGATCTCTTGCAAATTTCTGATCACTTTCTCTTCTGTATTCACTAACAATATCATCTTCAGGATCAGAAAAAATCTCTTTTAGCATCATTAAATACATCCGGTTCTGGCAACCAAACTTGTTTCTGCACGCGGTATGATATAATGGCTTCACTTACGCATAACGACATTAAAATTTCAGCATCAAGCATATACTTTATTAATACTATTGGAGCCCAACGTCGCTCTGAAAAATGTTTTCCAAACCACGCATAAACAATCGGATGGAGATCCTCGTAAAACTCAAACGATTCTATACAAGCAAATCCGGTTAAATCAAAAGGTAAAGGTCCGTTTATCGCTACTCTGGTCATCTCGTGTGTCGGATGACCAAATCTCTTAAAGTATTCAAAACACTCTCCGCATCCAAGAGAACTTCCAGGATAACACGCTACCATATCAACTGAGATAACGTCATTATAATCGTATTTAGTATTCCACAATCCACCGTATCCGTATTCGATACAAGTTTTCTGGACATCTTCAAGAAATTCCAATCGTGTCAGTTTCCATGAATTTTTCTCCTGACCGTAGTGAGCAGCAAGGGATGGAACGGTAAAACAGTTATTAAGTAATTGTTCAACCTTAATATCATCAGATGTGTATTTACGCCAAAGGCGTTGTGGAAGATTTTTCATTTCTTTATGGAGAGATTCTGTACGATAAATATCACCATTAGACCGTACAAACTGATCATGCTAGTCATATTCCGAACTCTGAAACAGCCACACAGATACAGGGTCAATTTTACTGATATTTCTGATAGCATCGAATACATGACCATTACAAAATTTAACCGTTCTATCTCGTGGAAATGCCGTTACTGCCACAGTCCATGCATGTGTGTTATGATCAATAATATCTATCGAAGCTCCTCTTGATTTATATTTTGGTTTGTACAAAATCTCTCCGGTTAACCTCTTCACTGTTATTGGGAATTTTAATTTCTTCCCCAGCTCAGCAACGTCGCTGATGGAAGCTCCGGTATCTTTAACTGTTTCTGCCCAGGTGTTTATTTTTTTACGTCGTAAATCCGTTAAACCGTTTCAAACGATATTACGATAAAAAACAATACATCTTCTGAATTTCCTATAAAAACCGAGGAAGATTATCTCGCTAGATTTTCAAAATTATGATTTAAACAAATAATATTAGTATATAAATGAAGCAAAATGAATTTGCAAAGCATCCAATCATCACCAATTATGAAGCATCTCGTGATGGTGTAATTAGGAACTGTAAATTAAAGAAACCAGTCGGTAGTGTTGATAATGCTGGTTAACTTAGATTTACTGCTAATGACCAGAAAAAAAAAATATTTATCACATAGGTTCGTGTTCGAATGTTATTTTAGAATCATTAAAGATGGACTTGTAATAGATCACATTGATGGAAATCCAAAAAATAACTCACTTGATAACTTGCGAATTGTTACACAAAGTGAAAATTGCAAGTCCGGAAATACTGGCGGCGCACGACACGCAAGGGCTGTTCAATCCGTAAATACAGATGGCGAAGAAGTTATGTTTAAGTCAATTAATTCTGCTAGTAAATACTTTAACATAGCATCACCTTCAGTAAAATACGTGGCAGATAATATCAGGAGATCTGCTTTTTCCAAAAGATTTCTACAAAAAAATCAGATTCCAATATGTTAGTCTACCAGAACCTTCTTCATGAACCAATGTCTTTTTGCTTTCATAGTTTCATGCAGGTTGTTTTTTTATTGATGCAATGTTCTTATTGTATCAGATGATTAAGCGAGACAACTCCGTCAAGCATAATAGTAAATATTGCAGTTGTCGTACTTGTGAGTTTTGGTCAGAACCCACATTGCTTTTGCATCTTATCAGACTGAAGAGTCCAACTCTATAAGTATTTGATATATTTTCCTTTTTCATAAAAATGATATGTAATTGTGTGTACAGTCAGCACGCAAATTTTCCTCCAGGATTTTGTTGTAATCAAGAAACAGCAAAATCCATTTATCTTAAATACATATATTTAATAGAGAGTTATATAGTTTGGGACACTAATGTTTCCAAGAAGCCCATTGTAGCTAATTTTACTATTACAAAACAAAGAATAAGCTAACCTGAGTCACATATTATCTGTGTTATATCGGCTAATATATATCTCAGCAGTGAATTGTACATGAGGTTATTTTTAGAAATGAATGGCATTGCGTGTTTCGTCCAACTTATCGATTATTTTAGTATCCTTGGCAACGTCTGATTAATACAGACTTTTAGCTGTGGGTTTTGTGTAATGCGGTTTCAAGCATTTGGAAACTGAAAATAAATTCACGTTTTACAATAAATTCTGATTTTATTAAGAACTCCACAATACATTTACAATAAATTCTGATTTTATTCTGTATACTTTAAGTACATTACGCGCTAACTATATACTAATATTTTCATTATGTATACATATTGAAGTCCGGTGGCCGATTGCTAACGCGCTGGGCTCTCATGCTCAAGGTCCGTGGTTCGAATCTCGTGAACGGCAAATGTCTGCGAGGGCGATATTATGCCAGAAAACTTATTTAGTTGGGGCCGAAGGCCGCCCCAGTTCTACGTTCAATAGAAATTTACACACTTTCCCACCATGTCACTTGGTGGGTGCAATTTTGCACTCCCTGGGTGATTATGATGGGGGAGTGTGCAAGTTTCTATTGAAACGTAGAGAAGGCCCTAAGATAAGTTAGTTAAGTTTATATGTAACTGTGTTGTCCTAGAGTTAACGTTCTTAGAATTAAGTTTACATGTAACTGTGCCGTCCACAACAAAACCTTGTATATAATTGCTGTAAATATGCTTGCTGTAAATACGTTACTGTAAGTACGTTACTGTAAATATGCTTGATTTAAGGGGTTACATAAAATCGCAATGCCTAGACAGCCCTCTGAATTTCTAATATTTCGTTTCGATTAGGAATTCGCTGGGGGTGTGTCTATGCGAATGCGTCCATAAGATAAGTTTATATAAACCTCTAAACTTGCTAGGATGACATCCTAGGGGTTTCACATGGGGTTAAACTGTGCTGTAAATATGCTTGCTGTAAATACGCTACTGTAATTAAGATTCTGTGTTTTGTGCTGTCCTAGGATAAGTTAGTTAAGTTCTTAGAATTAAGTTTATATGTGACCTCTGATCCTGCTAGGATGTTATTTGGCAACCTAGGGGATCACATGGGTTAATGTGCTGTCCGTAATTAAGATATAATCATAATCATGTATATATAATCATGTGTATATAATCATAATCATGTGTATATAATCATCTTGAAACAGTCCTTAGGGACTATTATTTTTATTTTATTTTTATATTAAACAAATATTTATAATATAATGAATTCTGAAAATATTAATGTTATTATTTCTGCGATTAAAATATTACAACATAACGGTGTAAATATATCTGATAATCTTAATCCTGAAAATATTCTGTCTGACTTTGAATCATTAGAACAACGGAAATTAGAGAACAGATACACTTTACCATCTGATTATAAATTCATGAAGTTTATCCAGCAATCAACGTTACAGTCGCTGGCAACAGTTACAGATAATCAGGTAAAACTGTTTGTACCTCTCTCAAACGCTATTGACAACATTAAGTTAGAATTATCTCATGAATACGAACAGATAAAGATTATGAACTTTCGTATAAGACAGTTAAGAGAGCATTGTGAAAATGAAAGTGAGGGTCGAGTTGATGTGATAATGGCTAAACAAAATCCCTGGCAAAACTGATATACAGGTTATTTACTTATAATATTTTATTCTGATAATTACGATTTACCGCAGGAAATTTTTTTTATTCTTATCCGAGTTAGATTCGGATATTTTGTTTTGTTTTTTTTGGTTTTTTTGTTTTTGTTTTGCTATAACGCTCTATGATCTCACATACAGATTAATACTTAAAGTTTCATTTTGCAAATCCAAAATACATCCTATTTGGTCTGTAAGTTTGAAATGTATCCTTGATAATAACGGATTATGTACACGTAGATAAACGGGGTTTATTGGTTCAGATACAATTAAATACCCGGGAGGCGCTTGAGGGCTAAATGTATATAATATATAACCTTGCTGGGCCTGGCTAGACTTTGAAAGATCTACTTGATAGCTGTCATCAATTACATCACATACTAGATTGACTGCGATCGTTGATGTTATATTAACAATACCAGGAGAGATATGACGGGGTCCGCCGTATGGATCATTATTGTGTTTAAGAATAACCGGTGGTGAGGCTATTTTTATCCACGCTGCAAATACTTTAGGGAAATATTCATCAATGACATCGTTGAGTTGTTTTTTTTATTTCAGCGTTATTTAAATCAGGTATTATAAATGTTTGTAAATCTTTTTCTGTTATTTTGTAATGATCAAGAAATAATTGCTTAAATTTTGGATTTGAGTAATAATTTTTATTGAGTTTAGTCGCAGTGTTTATAATACTTCGATTAGCGATGTATAAATCAAATAAGATCCCATTTAAATGTTTTATTGTTTCGATTATCTGATTTTTTACACCATCGTCATAATGTTGAGATAATAAAATTAATAAACTTCTTAAATCATTAAGTGTTTTATCGTATTCAGGCTTAAAAAGTTCTTTAAAACATTCTTCATCAACAATCTCTCTAGCAGTCTTCGCCCTGGCGTCTCTGATGATATTAAATGCTGATCTACTTAGCTGGAAGATCTTTTGACCGTCAAAATCAGTAAAGAATGTGGCATCGTTGTTTGGATCAAATTCAAATATTAAAAAACTCCATTCATGTTTACTTCGATATTCTGGACGTTTTATAAATCTTTTTTCCGTTGTGAGAAATTCATGTTTGTTTGGTTCTGGAATTCCATTATAAACAGGAGGAACATCAGGCCATCCTAACACTGATCTGATGGAACTTTTATAAATATCTACAACATAATCAGGGGAATTTATTTCAATCGCCGCTGATAATGTTGGTTCGTAAACAGTGATTGCTATTTTAATTCTTTTCCTGTAATAGATTTAATTCTGCGTTGGAACTCATCATTAATCTGTTCTATTTGATAACTGCCCGTTGAAATTCCAGCAACTTGCCAATCAGGAGTTCCATCAGGTTTATTCTTATTCGCAAATACAAGTGAATTGTTTGCTGGTAGTCCACCAAACGATTTTGACCTGATATTTGGCCAGCTATGATAAACTCGTAATTGCGCTAATGCTATTTCACTTGCTGCAATTGCAGTTGGAAAGTTAACGCTAAATTCAGGATTGGTCGAACTTAATGACATCATAGTAGTTTTTGACGGCATTGTATTAGTGACGATCTGTTGTAATAGTCTTAACGCTGACCTTATTTAAAATACTCAGGTATTATTTTAATAGAACGTACTCTCGGGAATTCAACCTTCATTCTTATCACAGGTTACTTTATCACTAGAATCGCTAGAGAAGGCGTTGCGTTCCACTCTAAATGCTTCATCGTAGGTTTTCATTATCGTTGCGAACTCCTCATCAGATATTTTACCATCGCTGAGGTACGCAGAAAGATACGATGATAGTTTAGAATAAGATGTTGTTGCTGTGTGTAATTTTATTATATACTCGTGTAATTTATCATTTGTACACGTAGAGATCTTCTTAGCGATAATACTGAGAATGCCTTCGATGATCATTGAAGTTGAAACGATAATTGTTGCAACTGCAGGTGCTGTCATTGTTATTGTTGCTAATAATAACCCGGTTCCAGCAACAACAGCGGAAACTGAGTAAACAATTATATCAATAACAGCCATACGCCTGCGATATTTTTTTACTTTTACTGTATAATCGTCGATGATATTTTTTAGTTTGGTTTGACACTCACATACTTGATCGTATCTGTGACGTTGAACGTCGATAAGTGACTCAGTCACTCGATTCATTATACAATAACAAAGTCATTTAATTAAGTAATTAAGCTTCAGCTACGAATTCCAGGCACCACCAGTAACGTCTCTGGGGCATATCCGTTCATGTTAACGTGAACGTTTCTTTGATGTCCTTGGTTAGCATCACCAGTAGAGGTTTATGATATACATTCAGTGATAATGAAGTAGCCGCAGTAATTTCCAAACCGTACAGGGATAGCCTGTATATCCCAGTTACTTCTGCTGTGTGTTCAAGAGTGTTATCGCGCGGTGTCCACGTTGATGGTCCTGATGCTACTGTGTACACGATATTTTTAACTTGTCCGTGTGGAATTTTAATCAGATTAGTTTTTTGAACAATACTAGGTATTCCGTTAATAATGTCGTTGAATTTCATGTTAATTTCGGAGAGTTTGATATCAACAGTTGGTGGAGTTCCAAAAAATCATTAATAGATCTGTTTATGTTTCTACGAAAATCTAAGAAAGTTTGTATGTGATTAACAAAATTAGTATTAAGTGTAGTCATTTCATTCTTGATTGTAGCTAACGAAGCTGTCATAGGGATTTCCTTATCGTCTACATATTTCTTCGTTGCAGCGTCGAAATCTGATTATGGTGTTCTAAGATTATTAATACCATTATTATTCATGTTGAGAAATGCACGCATTATACCACCGTTGACTAATACGTACTTAGATTCTTGATCATCGACATATTTTTTTGTTGCTGCATCTGTAACTGCGGCTGGGTTTCCAAGGTCTATAATTTTATTTCGATTCAAAATAATGTTACCCGTGAATGAATCACCAGGTCGCTTGATAAAATCGTTAACTGACTTACCAGAATCTTGTATTTTACCTTGATCAGAAAAAAATAACGATATTATTAATAACCGCGGTGGGAATTCGTATATGAACATCTAACAGTTGTATATTATTCGTTTTTAATCGTCCTTGTTTATCCTGAAAAACAACGACTTCATTTTGATCCACACTTGTGATATTTAATAAATCATCGATTTCATTTCTGAGTTGATCAAGAGTTGCATATTTAGATAAATCGACTTGCTGCTAAGCTTTGCGAGAAGATCTTCCATAAATATCTACCATTATATTTACTAGTATCTGTTTTAGTGTTGCAACGTGGTATATTCATGCACGACTTTACGAGGTGGTGTTGTTGATTTTGATATAGCATCAAGTACAGCGAGTACTTCTCGACCACATATCGGTGGATCAGTTATTTTTTGTGTTGGTAATGTTGAATACCAAATTTTAGAACGCATCGAATTCTTACTTTGCATAGCAGTACTTACATATCTTAAAAATTCTTTTGGTGGTGCCAGTCCATACGAATCAAAATAAATAATTTCACGTGGATTAATTGCATACGCCACCCAATGAGTGCCTGGGCCAGATTTTTTATCGAGATTAATAATACCAGTTTCTTGTCGCATTGCAA
>JAECUM010059510.1:0-15327 GCA_016617855.1 Megalonaias nervosa
AAAAAAAAAACAAACAAACAAACTTTGTTTTAATATAGCTATCCAAAAATATGGACCATTTTGACCTCACTTGTGTATTTTAGTTTTTGTGATTTTTTTATTACTAGGCCGGTGAATGCGACATTTAATTTGTGCATAAAAACTGTCCCCTGCCCCCTAAACACAGTATTCAGCTGATGCTATCAACGGTGCTGCGCCTGAATGTCACTAGTTCAAAACGTAAGGGAATACTATTCAGTCATGCGGGAATACATGTATGTATTGGATACAGTATTGGTTTTTAGAATTAGTTAAGACGTTTTAACATAAATTTTATTGTGATTTGTGTACACCATTCATTTACGCTAGAGCTTTGTTCCATATTATCAAATCAAATAATAACAAGGCATGAGCAATTATTAGCAGCTATCAAAATTGTAAACGGTGTTTATTCAAAAACAAATTTTGAAAAGTAAGCATGTATACAGTGTCATTTTTCCATTGATGGCATCTATTGATAGGTTTGACAATATATAAAAAGGGTTATATGTGTGTGTGTGTGTGTGTGTGTGTGTGTGTGTGTGTGTGTTAAGAGTTAAACGGCAACCGCTTAATTGATTATTTTTCGGTGAGTGTATCATAGATCCAGTCATGTGGGGGATGGTGAAGAGTTCAAGCCACTGGATTGGTTTAATCCTAAAAGACGACTATTAATTATGAATCTAAACTGGTTCGCACCTGCAAACAACGCTACATAGTGTGCTTGAATAGTCAAATAGTGAGGCGGAAAAACAGACCTTCATTTATCAAAAGACGGGACGATTCTACCTTCGGTATGAGAGGCGAATTTGATTGCTATGTATGTCTCGAAATAGAGTAACCGAGAACACAGGCGTTTGGGTTGGCATTGGTAATAAGTTGCATCAACTAATATCTGACCATGCCCGACCTGTGGGGTGTAGGCAGACTGGTCGCCTGGCACTGGCATGCCAATTTACCTTACTGTAGGCTATCAGTTGGTCTTTAGGGATCAAAGGTATTAAACGTTTGGTTTTCTTTGAGATTTGGTTAGATTATCACACTAATGGCGTATGTGTTATGCCATAATTAATACCAGTAATATCATTGTTTTATGTCTGATTAATACTAGCAGTAGCATTGTTCTAGGTGTTGTTAATATGGCATTACAACGGACAAAAATGAAAAGGTTTAATATATGATATGACGAAAGTCACATATGCTTTTGGAACAACAGTAAATAGAATTCAATGTATTTGCATAAAAGGCCAGTTTTATTCACAAACCAAAATGCTAAACACTTTATTGTATATAAATTAACTTTAAAAATAACCAGAACAACACCATACCTTTTTAAATCACATTAACCATTTGAATTTGCAAATTAAATGAACGAGACAAAAATGCACTACACTGAAACTCAAGGTTTTGACGTGTAGACGAAAAGTTTTGAACCCTACACTCTAAACTTTGGCATTGATGAATCAATGAAAATATGAAGATCACAGTGTGACATTAAATTCTGATAGAATCAGCTAACTGGGCAAGTGTTGATGTTGATGTCAGGTTGTGGAATATCATTCTGGCATTTAATCGATTAAAATAATATGCCAGGTACTGTGCCAAAGTTCACGACGTCTATTTCCAGATGAGAATGTTTCTGTCTGAGCATTAAATACATCTTTCTGATGACGATTCATTCAGGTCGAATAACAACAGTATCCATTGTCGCTGTGACAATTGCTGATATTGTTTCATCATTTCTTTAAACAGTTGTTTCAACCTTTCAACAAATAGTATTCCCGCCACTTTTTACTGTTGTTTCTCTGAAACTTCTCTCAATCTCTGTTAGATGTTCAACTAATTGAACATGTTTAATTTAAACACTTTTCAACAGTGTGTATAAAACAGTCTATTGTTTGGATCTTTTTCTTGCAGACGTGGAGTTATTTTAGCTCTTCATTCAGTTTTCCATACATTTCAACATAAAGTTTCATGAACTATGTTTTGGATTTGACAAACTCTACACTAGTGACCTATCCCCAGAATTCTTTGTCATCTTCTTTAGTGAACAATCCTTTCTCTGCAGATGAAAGTTTTCCACTTCGAATCATTTTTGTGGTAAGCATCAATTATAGTCACTGTTTATTATACTTGCTGGTCAAATGGTTCTTTTGTGACAATTATTTGCATTAGTTTCATCGGATTCTTGAATTTATTGTCTGCTAGTAATTAGTTGTTCAGTCGAATGTTCTTATATATTGTTGCTCAAATATTCACTTTCCCGATATCCTAGCATTTTAAGTCTATCATAAATTCACCTGTTTTGGGTACAAGTAGGAGCGGCTGGAATTACCCAAAGATGCAATTTTTGTTTAACAATGTAATCTTATTGTGTGAATTATAAATCAAATTCTCTGCGGCATCTAGCTGATCTTCATTCTCTTCCTTTCTCTGTCAGAATCTTCAACAATTTTTTTGATGTTGCTCTGTTGCTTATAAATCTGTGATTTTTACATGTCTAATAAATCTAGAGCATCAGGTTTTTATCTGTTCATCTAAATAGTAAAAGCTCTTCAGCACGATTTGAGGAATCTCTAATTCAACTGGCCTACCTTTTCTATCTATAGATTTTTATATAATGTTCACAATTACTATCTTTAAATATATTGTACGGATATTTGTTGGAAAGTCTCATTCTGCATTGTAAGAATAATTTTTTATTAGTCTCATCAACAGGACTGTTTTAGTTGTTTGTATGTAGTGATGTCAATCACATTGTGATTGGAATAGCTACTTGTAGAACATGATGACATCCTTTATGTCTCTGTGGAAGGTGTCTGTCTCAGCATGAATTCATAATGAATCAGTATTAGTCACGAGTAGTCTCATTCTATCACAGTAGAATTCATATTGTAACCATATTTGGAGAGTCCTAGAAAAATAAAACCACAATAGAAAGATTGGTAAGCTTTACTTTTTATTTTATTAAACTGACTAATACCAAGTCATCACCTACGATTGTCCTCCTGGCAAACTCTATCTTTTTGACACTTGGGAATAGAACGAAAACATTAATTTTGTCTGGACATATTTTAACGGTTGTGCTTTTCCAGATATTTTCCATTTACATCCTAAACACAAAGTTATTTATCGATTTTTGAAAAAAAAGGACTTTGTTTCGATATCATTGATAGCTTTTTGTCTCAAATATGCATTGTCGTCAGCCAATGTTGCTGCAATACAAGGCAATTCTAGGAGTCCTTTCCAAATTGATCTGGTAACTTAATGCCCATTTATCGATTTCTTTTGCAATTATGATAAGTCATTTTCATCCACAATTAATTTCTCTGAAGCAAGGGGGGGGGGGTGTCCTTGAAATGGCTGCGTGGATATGTTAGTATCTCCAAATCAATGTCTGATATCCACCTTTTCACTAAACATCATGAATGTTTTTCTCTAGACATCAAATTTGTTTATCATTCGACAATCTGAAGTGTTTACCGGCATGTATTAGCTCATTTTCCAATCATACAAACTGTTATTAAGATAAGTGATGACCTTGACCTTTCATACTTCAAATCACATTGGATTACTTGTATTGGCGTATTTTTGTGGGATCATACTAACACCACAGTACTCTCAATCTTCTGGAACATATCAGTCTCGTACAAATCAAGTTCTACACCTGCTATCTTTAAACTACCACCAAGAGCTTGACCATGTGTACTGTAATAGTGACCTGGGTAACATTTCTCGCGTGCCATATATACATTGCTGCACTCTTAGAAATGTCAAACAGCATTACCCTTTCTTTCTTGACGAGGTAGTCGTGAAGGTCACTGCGTGTGTTTAATTTGAAGTGTGACATCATATCATAACCATACTGGTAATCATTGTCAGATGTGTATGAATCACTCAGACATGCAAAAATGTTTCTTTATGTGGTACAGACATTGTGTTAAATCATCCAAAGCTGTCCATGTATTCATATGGATACAAGTCTTTCATGTAAAAAAAATTGTAGGTTTCCCAGATAAAGGCAACTTACCTGATGTAGGTTTTATGCTTTTAAAACGTTTCAGAGTTTTAAATGCCATCATTAAATCTAATCGTTCTGTTAACTGTTATTTCCTTGTCAATTATTGTGGACCTATCCACTATGAAATCCTTGATGAATAAACATTTTCATCGTTCTAAGATACGATTGTTGCGTCATCATCTTGATTAACTTTCACGATGATTTGATAAACAGATGGATACGATAACCGGACAAGTTATTAAATAGCGGGGTATATTTTGGACATCTGAAATTAGAATTAAATTCTATTCAAGTGATCATGTTCGCGAATTTTGTTTTTAACCATGCGACTTTTACTAGCCATGATGCTGATCGAGCTGTCTACACTGTAATACAGTCCCTTATGATCTAATTAAGTTTTTGTTGCTTTGCAAAAAATATGTTTTATATTTCTTCCCATCAGAGTGGCTACTCTGTCATAATGGCATTTATTTATTCCATTAAGTAGAATTAACATGCTATCTTTTTATTTTTCTTCCACTCGGAGTTCTCTAATATATCTCTGTCTTCAATATTTCATATGCCTTTAATTTTTGGATGTGATATGAATTTTGCATTTTTGGATTTAATATTAATTTTTACACGATATTTATTGAATCAGTCAGCGAATGCAACCAAACAGATTTTTTGATGGCCTGTGGGAGTTTTAAGAAGGAGTATTTACACGAATTCAACAGATTTACTTGACATAAGCCCGTGTATTTTTCACACACACACACACACACACACACACACACACACACACACACACATGTATGTATGTATGTATGTATGTATGTATGTATGTATGTATGTATGTATGTATGTATCAACTTCCTCTCATCAACTGATACGCATTTGTGTGCTATGTCAAAAAATGCAGTCCTTTCAAACAAGACCAGTATGAATTTTTGAACTACACTGAACTATACCTTACAAAGTCATAATTGGAAAAATCCTTCAATTTGGTTTTGTAAATGTTCTGTTATACTTAACTATCAGACGTAGAGGCCGTCCCAGGATAGAGAGAAAATTGAATACAAAACATGCTGTAGAACAATACCTATGAACATAACGAACAGGGGTGCAATGAATGACTTAATTAAGCATTTATTGCGTACGCAGTTTGGTCAGAAAGTTAACGAAAGGTCGAGATGGAGTTGAAAAGATTGCATAATTCGCTTAAAATTCAGACAGAACAACCGCTTTCCTGAAAATATTATCATGATTCTGGCTCTAACAAAGTAATACATGTACTTACAACATTATCATACGCTAGTACATGACGAAAAAAAAAACAAAAAACAAGATTACTTGAGATTTTCGTACGTTTCGTACTGACGTCAACTACCGAAATACGGGTACAGTGAAATGTACCATAGTAGGTACCACCGGAAATAAACACCACAGTAAACCGGTATACCGGTAATACCGCATACCTGTGATAGCAACAGGAGTTGGTAATATACAGGTTTATTATATTATGGTTCGGTACATCTGCTTGTGTGACGTGAAAACTAAAACAGATTTATTGCGGATGTAAAATTATTAAAAATAACAGCGTCTTCCAATTTGTTCCAGTCATCAGTTGTTCTAACCGACAAATAATTAATTAATTGATCAATTTTCGTTGTTGATATTAAAACACTGGTGTGTCGTGTGTGGTCAGCATCACTACAGTTTTCACTCTTTGCAAGTTCTTATATTTATTCAGAATTTCACCTTCCTTTTCTCTCCATCGAACAATCAGTCGATTGAGATATCACTGTACGTCGAGAAAGAAGAAAAGGCAATTTTATGTTGAACACTCGCTGAGGACAGTATCCTTGAACATTTCGTTGCATGATGTTCAACATCTGGTATACCTGAAATATAAAAACAACTGATAAAAAAATGATCTATTAATTAAAAAATAAAAGAGGCAGATATCAGATTTGCGAGAAATGATCATGTAAATATACTGGTGCTATCCATTTTAAAAGCGAAATATCAGTGGGAAAATTTAGCCACCCCATCCCTCTTTTATAATGGAAAGTTGTAAACGTCAAAGTTGATGTAGAACAATAACTGTAAAATATAGTCGAAATCTTTCTTGTCATCAAGTTCGCCGCATAATTTCTTGGTGAAATGAAGTTTCACGATTAATGTTTTCTTTGACTCAGGCAAAACTTTTCATGATTTATTTGATTACAATTCCATCAAGAATCATAACTCTAAACTAATGTGGTCCAGATGTGCTAACCATTAGTCAGATATGATTAAGATAAAGATTCAGAGCAAAAAAAAAAAAAACAAAAGAAAAAAAGAGAATCATAGTGTTTATAAGCAATATATGTATTCAATTCTAAGAAGTCAATGAACTATAATTTTCTAAAATATGGTCAAGTCTGCTCATCCTCAAATTCGTTCTAAACGGACGTAAAAATGAAGCTGTAGTGTTCATTTGTTGTGTATCAAACTAAAACAAATTATGTTTCTGTGTTCACAAGTCATTTGAATGCCTATTCTAAGTTTCATAAAGGTCTCTAACTCAAAGAATATAGGCTCCATATGAGGGTCATCAACTTCATCAGTTAACTTGGTCAGGAGAAGATTGAAAGAAACGTTGTTTCAAATACATTGGCAAATATGTCTCTAGTTTATGTGGATGTAGACAAAGCTGGGTAATAAAAATGGAATGCCCCGATCGATGATGCATTGCATGGAACAGACATGTATTTTTGAGGGGTGAAGAGCAAGCAAATAAAAGCAAAAAATAAATATTCGATTAACAAATAAACAGTGCTTGATTATGAGTCAGTATTAACGAATACATTTTTCAGTGGGACAACAACAAAATCTACATGATTTGAGCACCCAGCTACATTAAAAATTTCAAAGATGGTCGTTATTGTAATTTGTGGTCTCACGATCACCGGAAGTGTGAAGTAGATGTCAGTGAAGTAAAACATGAAATAATTTATGAATGTAGAGTGGCTCGTAAAGCCTGGATTTGCACTGTGTTTGGCCACATAAGTGAGTTTTATAATGCAGGAAGGACTGTGCGATGAAATCGTATGAACTTCTAATCAGGCATTTTATCTGGACTTGAATTTTCGTCTGAAGTAACCGGGAGGGGGTGCATATTATTGGTATTATAATGTTGTAAGGAGTTGATAAAGACAAAACTTCAAATAATGTGCACCGGAAACCGATTGGAAACTGAAAATATTCCCAAGAATTTACCGATATGTAATATAATTTCAGATCAATATCACGTGACTTTATATCAAATCACATTGCAGAAACATCGGTAAGTTCATAACAACTGGAATTATTAACCTGTTTAATCATCTGACGTCTGCACTGCAATGCTGTACGTCTCCTTCTCCCCATCAGTATCCTGTTGTGGGAAGACTTTTGATTTTTTCACCCTCCCTGTTATGGTGATAATGGTGTTGTTCGTAGTCGCCATAGTTGAGTGTGCCAATGAACCTGTCATCTCTTCCTTCCTGTATATTGCCCTGAACTGTTTCATAATGATATAGGAAAATCGTATAATTGTGGGTTGAAAACACACATAGACATGCAAAGTCACGAATAACTTTTGAAAAATTTGAATTTATTTCATTTGCCTGTATATTGCTTAGCTCATGAAGCAGTAACTATTTAACATTTTTCCCTTCCCTGTATTCCTTAAACTGATTCAGTTCTTTGAACCTTTAAGAACACTTTCCATCTCTTTGTGTATAATTCGACATTTTAATAATGACGGCGTCACTGCGAAAGAAAGAAGTATGTTAGTCCAGGCAGGATGATTTTCGGATGTGCTGCATGCGTCTTCAAATGATAAACTTTTTTTTCGTGATTGTGGAGGAAATTAATCGGTTGTTACCACACTTTACGAAACTCTAAGTACAGATGACCTAATTGTCAATTGACTTATACTCTAACTCGGTGGTTCAAGGGAGTCTAAAGGTACAAATATTAGCATGTCCGGGTAGCGAAATTTTTTGGAATTAGGAAGAAGGGTCCTCAGACTAGAAAAGGTTGGGAACTACTGCCCTAACTCAGTTAGGATTTATTTTAATTTCCCGTCTTTGTCGGTGTAGATTTGTAATGACCTGCCATTATCGAAAGTTTTTAATATTTTAGAAATCTTAAATGCACACTGCAAATCAGTAAATTTTAAATTTACTGATTTTAATCTGTCTGTCTGTCTGTCTGTCTGTCTGTCTCTCTCTCTCTCTCTCTCTCTCTCTCTCTCTCTCTCTCTCTCTCTCTCTCTCTCGTACCTGCATGATGTATGGACTTACTTTTGGGGCAAATATCAACACCAAAGTGACGGAAGCGTACACCTGAATCTGAAGGAACTTTAAAATGTACAGCATGTCTGGACCGGCCGATGCGAGAATCAGCCGTCTGAAAAAAGATATATCGACATATTTGAATGCAGATTTATCAAAGAAGCACAAAGATGTTGTTTGCACTTTCAGAGACATATGCGTTGAACACTGATAAATTGATTAACTTAAGAATGATCATAGAAATGGCGCCAACCTTGTAAGCAGAAAAAAAAAATTATATAATAGAGTGCAAGAAAAAATGAAGTACATGAAGCTGAGTAAATCACCCGCTACATCTGAAGCAAATTAATCAAATGAAGATGATTTGAGCGAATGTTTCAGCTGTAATGATGAAGATATTCAAGAGCAAATCAATTAAACAAATGTTTTTGGGTATTAATATAATAATGGAATCTGAACTCACCATTATTCAGTATATATATGTATGAAATGTGGCATAACGACGTAGAAGAGGAGCGACGCAAGCATCAGAAACAATTTTCAGAGGCTAATACTAACAGCAACGAAGCAAGAACAATTGAGGAAATTTACCAATGCTCCAAGGCACTTGATGTCATTGCATACAAACGTACAGTCTGGTCGTACTCGAGTTGGTGTGATTCTCAGTGGTGGGTCATTTGATTTATGTTGGGCTGATAGTAAGTTCGAGTTTATTTTATCCACGTTTGCAGATAAATTTACATCTACGTTTGCAAAATTTTATGTTGATTCCAAAAAGAACAAGTCTTTTATTTGAGAAAGCCCGATTTAAAATTTCGAATACAAAGTCACTTAATGGACTGTTTTAAGTTTTCTATCCTCCTAGCCTCAGTATCAGTGTACCATTTTGATGTAAAGGAAGAGATAAAACAACATCGAGTGGTATTCATTCTTAATCTGTTGAAAAAAAAATGGGAGAAGGTTTTAAAGACCTTATGTGCCCAGCGGTGTTGCTTTCCCAATTGAATAAACTTTTACCTATATAAAAAGCTCAATGGCATTGGAACGCAACAAATGCAAAGGTGTATGCCTTGGAAAATATGAACTCTGCGTCAGAAGATGTCATTACACGTACTGTAAAACACATTTGCCGGCGTTACGTACTGAGCCCGTTGCTCGACCACGTATTAAATGAGGCATCAGAGTCAAATCACATGCCGACCATGTGAATATTATCACGCGCGACGTCAAAGATTGGCATTAACACCCGAGACTGATGCAAAAATAAACAGGCCAGGTACAGAAATAACAAAACAGATACATAAGTAAACGAAATAATAGCTAGGATTGAAGCGATTGTAATTTCTGATCCTGGTAGAGTACCAAAATTAAAACAAGTTATCAACATACGTTTTAATTAGATAAGGCTTTCCTCTTATATAAGCGTGCCAACTGTACATCAGCTAAAACAAATCGCACAACACAATAGAATACAAATACCAAGTCGTATGTGAGAAGCTGAGATACTTGAATTATGGAGACCCATCGTTGCACTAGATCAACCCGCTCCACCATCGATTGCTAATCCACCACCGATTGTCAAGACAAATGCAACGGTACAACAACTGAAACAATGTGCACATGAGCGTGACATAAAAATACCACGATGCGCAAGAAAAGCTGACATACTTTGCAATATTAGATGCGTTTGAACAAAACCGTCGTCTTTTAAAGAATGAACAAAACCATCATCGGGATGAACAAAAACGTATTGCATCTGTTATTGCTACTGAAGCTGATGAGAATGTTCATGAACGAGAACACCAATCACAAGTATCTGAATTTAAATTTCATACACGCTGTGGTGAATTAGAAAATCATGTAGCAATTATCCCACATACAAACCAGGTAAATACGCTCAACAGCTGTTAACTCGATTCCTGGAATCACATCGGTGTCACAAACCTTGGCCACTCTGGAGTTAAAACAGACGTTGTTCTTAATGCGTATTTGATTATGCCGCTAAGCCGTGACAGTGATGGATTTCCAAGTACTACACCGTGGATTTCAGCTGTGCACGCACAATCCTGAACCGTAGTGGTACCAGCACCAGCAATGACGAAAGAGTTGGAGTCTCAAGACGTTGGAAAAATACACTAAATGCAGGAAAGATGTGCCCTAGTCGAGGTACATATCTCACCATATCAACCGTTTTGTGGATCCAGTTACATACCAACACCAGCGTGGGTTCCACCAAGGTCAGTGATAAACATAAATAATTTTGACAAAAAATGTTTTGATGGGACAATTTTTTATCAGCCTTATATCCAGCAAGTGATAATCAAGATTAGCCTCGAAAATAAAGGCAGCACCTGGGTGAAGTCAATTTTGGCAATATAGAATTTCTGTGCAGGTTATTAAGTCAACACTTGACAAATTTGAAACATTTAACGATAGGTATTGCAGTTATATTGTTTACTTGGGATAATGGCCTTTATCCGTTTGCCCTATCCCCACATGGACAAAGTGGACGAATTCAGATCGATTTCTTGTTGCTGAGTGATATGAAAGTATCAGAATCGGTATGGCATTACGTACGTTTAAAGAATATGGCTAAGTTGTTTAACCGACACAGTAAGCACGCACATAAGAGCTTTCAATGTAGACGATGCATGAATGTATTTAACACCTAACAAATGCTCAATGACCATGACTTTTATTGTGGTGGGATCAGTAAAAAACAGCAGTGAACAATAATGCCAGAATCTGGTAAACACATTCTCAAATTTACTGCACTGCAACGAAAGATAAAAGTTCTGTATATCATCTACGCGGACTTTGAATGGCTCAGCTTTTCAGTGGAAAGCACTGCTTTTAAAGACGCGTCCAACACAACGACCAAATAACACAAGTTGCTGAACAATGCAGGATTTTTTTAAATACGGCATTTAGGTGCGACGGGCAAAGAAACTACCAATGTTGTATCTTGCCAAGGACTCGGTTGAGGTGTTTCTTAAATTGATTGAAGCAACTTGGATTCGACAACAGCTCTATTCATCCACTGACAGGTCCGTGAACATTGTCACATCACTGGCGCGTACAGAGCAGCCGCACACAACTCAAGTAATCTACAGTTGAGAACTCACCCAAACAAAACAAAAACTCCTGTAGTACTTCAAAACTTGCGTGGGTATGATGGCCACTTAATAATATACGACCTAAAACGCACCATTAGGCATGATACACAACAAAATGGAAAAATACAAGTCATTTCGGCTGGGCCAACTACAGTTCATTGACTAATTAGTGAGCAATCTAGAGGCGGAGATCTATGAAATTACCTACAGGTATTGTCGAAATAATACGGACTTGTTAATGAGAAAAGGTGTGTATCAATACGAATATATGAATGACTGGGACAAATTTGTTGCAACTCAGTTGTCTCCGATTGAAGCGTTTTATTTATTGCAGTCATGTATAGTTATTACCGCCAACTACTACGAGAACGCAAATACGGTTCGATCCACATTCGAATGCAAAAACACGTGTGACAATTACGATCTTTACCTGCACATTGATGTGTTGTTGCTCGCTAATGTATTTGGGAAAAATTCGTGATACTGCCATGCATGTTGACATGCTCATCCCCGCACATTACTTTTCATCACCGGGAATGGCTTGGGATGCGTTGTTATCAAAAACCAAAATCAAGTTGGAATAGCACACATATATTAACCAACATCTGCTTATTGAGCGATCACTTCATGGCGGGATTTCTATAGCGAGTCACAGATACGACAGATCTAACCCAGATTCCCCCAACAGTTACACGATGTATCTGAATAGTCATAACCTTTATGGATGGGCAATGATGGGACCGTTACCTGTCGGTGGGTTTCTGTGGACTAATCCTAGATACATTAACATACAAAAACACGTACGAGATTACAATATGAAATAGTGACCACGGATACTACTTTGAAGTTGATCTGGAATATCCGGAACATTTACGTGATGTACACAGCGATTATCAGTTAGCGCCAGAAGCTTTGTCGGTGTCTGGTACGTGATTGTCCCATTATCAGTACGCAATCATTGATGAATCCGGGCGTAAATTTACTGCATGCGTCAAACTAGTACAAGTCTTCGGATGAAAATCAATTATTGCGTATAAGTGTAACCAAGATCACTCGAGTGCTGTAATTTTGTCAGCACGCTTGGATGACACCGTATATGCAAATGAATACGGATCTATGCACAGCGGTCATAAAAGAGTTTGAGAAAGATTTCTTTCAACTTATGAA
The DNA here is from genome assembly GCA_016617855.1 of Megalonaias nervosa. Classification (NCBI taxonomy): domain Eukaryota; kingdom Metazoa; phylum Mollusca; class Bivalvia; order Unionida; family Unionidae; genus Megalonaias; species Megalonaias nervosa. Next base: position 12,627 of record JAECUM010059510.1, read on the forward strand.
TAATGCTGTGTTTGAAAACAAAAACCATGGAGAATCTTCGGAAACTAATCCGCGTAGATCTTGTCCGTGATAGGGAACAAGACAAACTTCGAAGGTTCATCTTTGATCCTGCCTTTGAATCCAGAAAGACATTTTGTGGTGGACTTGTTGCCATTCACAGTAAAAGAATCGAAACTAAAGCTGACAAAACGAATCTATGTTGATTCGTCAGTGTTGGACTTGTCGAAGCTGCTAATGTACCAGTTCTACAATACCAAGGTCAAACCGTATTACCAGGATCCGGTCAAGATGTTGTACACCGACACTGACTCGTTGCTGATCTATATCACAAACAATGATATGTACGCGGACATAATTTGATATCCGTTGTGTAGTAACAACAATAAGACTGTTGTTGACAAGTTAAAAGAGGAATACTCGGGTAAACCAATCCATGAGTATGTGGAACTGCGACCTAAACTGTATTGAATCGTGGTTGGACCCCAAAACAAAAGGCCAAGGTTGTTCCACGGGTTATTGTGCAGGAAGATCACAAACACAAGCTGTGAGAAAGCCTGCCAGTAGCTTCTCGTGGGTCGGTGGTTCTTCCCGGGATTTTCCAGGGTTCTTCCTCCACCATTAATACTGGCCGCCATGTATAGCCTATCTTGTGCTGAAAAATGGCGTTAAACCCTATAACAACAACAACAACAACAACAACAAACACAAGCTGTAAGTGAAATGTCTTCGAGATCGACGCGAACACGCACACACAGCAAGTATGATACGGTACCAGAAAACATCGCATGGGTGTGAATTTGTCCCCGCTTGATACCAGGAGGTCGGCACAAAAACACGGACGTAATCTATTTGACTCAACGATACGCACATATGCTTAAAGTAATTCGTGACAACTGTAACGTGTTGATCATATTTAGTGGTATTGAAGCACATTGTCTTGCAAATAGTCATTAGACTTGATGTGGGATGAATTTCGTGACATGTTTGTGCGGATCACCTCGGACCCGTATAGTTTTCTCACTATTGATTTTACTAAAAATTTCTGTCGCGGGGTAAATATCATGCGGTCTGCTACTGATTTCATAGCAGAGGGTGAGAAGCAACGACGTAAATTCACTTGTGAAAACCAGGCATTGATTCGTAATGTTAAAGAATGTCGCAAACTGTCAAAGATATGCTACAGTCATGATAAACTGCACGAGAAGATCTCACAACAGCTTTTGAACAAACATTATACCGCTGATTAAACCAGCAAAGGAAATTGCTAAACGTACAGAGGAATTTAAACAGGCAACAAGGTCAAATGCGAGACGGGTGGCAGCACTAACGGGAACAGAGAAAGAACAGAGTCCAAATTGTAAGATAGCTGAACGTACCAAGGATATAAAAAAGCCACAAGAACAACTGCAGAGACTATTACACGCTTGCCAAAGTCGCTTAAGGAAGTCAGTGAAGTCGCCGGTAAAATTGGAGAAGCCGTTAATGTACTTGCAAAAGTCATCCATGTAGTTGATGAAAACGTTAGACAGGCAGTTGCCAGGATACCAACTGTACGAACCGAGTACCAGTCCGGTTTAACACATTAACGAAATAACTAGACAATCTTCTCAAATCTTACATTCGTAGCTCTTTACAGTCCTCCCATCTGGAGTACATTATAAAAATGCCATCAAAGACACATGATAAATATATGGATAAGTAATGGCCTCAAATGAAATTTAAGGAGTTTACTGGAAACAACAATGAACCATTGATCAGTAGTCTCATTTTATAGAACCTTTTGATGCATTTATAGGCAAAGGCACTGAAAAAAGGTGAAACTTGACGAAGAGAATATATAAAAACATACGTACCTCAACCAGTGTTGCAATTACAACCATAACAACTTCATTGAGATCCCTACTTTGAATATGCTATAGAGAAAGATCTGCAACATGAAACTGAGGAACAACAAAAACGTGTAACTCAAAGACCTGCTGACATACACCAAAAGAATTAAGGCAACAGCAGCAAACACAAAAAAGATATATTACAAAAGAAGACAAGAAACGCAACAAACAAAACAATGATTGCAACAAAAACGTGCAGCAATTGCACCCGCGGAAGAGTAATAACCAAAACAAGGAGAAGGTTTGTTGGACTGTGTGACGACCTTGCTGATCGATTGGAAACACTTGTAGGATCAGTTCGTGCGGGCAACAACGCACCAGAAGTCATTAATGAGGTCAGTGATTGCTCACCAATGACATCATGGAGAGAAAAAGATATCGTGCGCTTATGGATGAACTTGCTGAGATATCAATGATGTCAACGACCGACAAAGTTCGTACACCGATGATGAGTTCTGAAGGGGTTTTGCGTAAACTATATGCTAAAGTGCAAACGGTTCTTGTCAATACAACCCAGAGAGTTTCCTCGATGATTACAATCTCATCAAGAAAACCTGAATTCAGTGTAACTTTTCTGCACCTGTTAGAGCTGGTGATCACATACACTCGAGATCGCAATAGCGTTGCTAAGATTTATTACAGTTGGCCTAATATCCGATTACAACCGTCTGGTGGCCTTGACAGGAAGAACACATCTGTGTTTGCACAAGACTTTGGATCAACTTGGGGTCAAGTAGAACTTCCTACAGCTTTGTATGAAATTATGTCAATCAATGATGAGGTCCGACGATGAATTTCGAAGCTGACTTGTA
>JAECUM010059512.1:0-19606 GCA_016617855.1 Megalonaias nervosa
AGTGGATATTAATAATACTTCAACCAGGAAGGAGTGCAACTTAAAAAAAGAGCTTCCATCGGCAACAAAAAAGCACAACCAGGAAAATTATAATCACCACCAACATCAATCCGATTATCATTGTGACGACCACTACTAATAGCATTGCTGTAATCAGCAGGAGCTGTGTCCATACCACCACCACCACCACTACAGTAATAATAATAATAATAATAGTAATAATAAAAATAATCGTAACAATATCGAATGCTACCTTTATTCAACAGCAGACGTAAAACAAAGTAGTTACTTCTACATTTATTAGCGTCCATCATGGTACAAAATACAGTCAAGACGTCAATGTTTATAACAGAGATATTTCTAGGTTCCCTACTGTGTTCTGCAATTTCACCACCACCACCCCACCCCGAAACAATCTGTACCCTTAAGTTAACCCGGAGAAACGGGCAAGAACAGAGCATGCGCTCACTTTGAGTTATTTATTGGAATTCATCTTTTTTATGTTCAGTAAGAGTATTAGATGGTCAAGGGTGTGTACCTCGATTGTTTCCATAATATCACCATGGAGACAAATTCCCCAAATAAGAGTAGACCTTGGGGACAAATTCTCTGGATAAGAACAGATACTGTGGATAAGTTCCCTGAATAAGAATTGACCCTGGGATTAAGTTCCTGAATAAGGATAGACCCTTGAGCTAAGGTCCCTAAATAAGATTATACCCGTGGTCTGAAGTCAGTTACACATCTGAATTAGTCTATTGGGGCCCAGTATAAGCATATATAGCTATATGGAGGTGATTTCACTAGTTTCTTATGTGTGATCCAGGGACAACAACGGTATGCCCTAGGCGATGGCACGGGGACTTCATTCTCAATCTCCATCTGACGTGTATTGAGACACGAGTCCTTGATCACATACTCGAATTCTCAGATATGTTGGTATGATTATTTTGTGAGTGGGTTCTAATTTTTCTGCGAATTAGTCCCACCCCCACCATCTCGCACGGGTTACGTCAACGATCAAAAGCTTGTGTTCACATCTGGAGATGACACGAATTAAATAAGATGGTTTTCGGCAACCATGTACTTCTTACAGGACTCCAGTCCGTCTTCTTTATTAGATTGTTTCTTAATCTACAGATATTTTTGGGCTGATCTTATTTCCTGAAGTAAAAGTGTACTTCTATTTTGGCATGTCCATCTCTACGTAGTCACGAAATTTTTCACAGAATAGAAGCAAAGTATCAAGTCTCCGGTATATACGCTCTACTAAGGACGGTGTGCCCAACAATACTGGGCAGTCTTTCCAACCTATCTTCAAACTAAGTTATGTTTTCTGTAGAATAAATGTTTCCGGGTTTTCTCTAAACAGATCACTTCTATTTCGGAATTATGGGATAGCAGACTACATGCAAAATTTAGTTACCTTTATAATTGAAGCGCTTGACGTGCCAAAACTGAAGATTTGGCAGCGGAAGTGCTCCAATGTGCATGAGTAATTTTACGTCTTGGAAAACATGTGTTAACATAGTTATGCGAGGAATTTTACTAAGTTTAAATCACAGTCAAGGCAGATAGATTGTCCTTAGGAAGTCATGAAAGGTCCATGTATTCAAAGCCATTTTATTACTTTGAATATGCATACGTGTCCGCCAAGCTGATAAATGCAGAGATAATATCCAAAATGGTAGCTGTAAATCGCTAGATAGTAAGGAGCGTGATTGACCTCTACGGTACAGAATATGTACACGACAGAAATCTATGTGTATTGATGAAATTATGTCTCTGTCTCTATCCCGATTCCTTTTAATGCATTGATGGGAGAGGAAGAGAGCAGCAGTTTTAAATCTAATTTCGTTCTCTGCAAGGAAACCTGAAACAATGTGTTTCGAATAGATTAATCCTATTTGCTTGATGAAGATCCTTCTTAAATCAGACATGGATTTTATACTATCTGCGGAATTATGTCGGCCATTATTTAAGGTTGGCACAAAATAGATCTGTGCCAAATTTGCATCATTACTGTTAGCAGCACAAAATTAGTGATGACAGTGAAAAGAGCACTGCTCTATATATTATCATAACTTATAATGCCTTGTTTTCTTTTGACTTCTTTTTTATATTTAATTCAAAATGTCTCAAAATCGTCAACTTAAGATTGTGTTAAAGGAAAAAAAAAAGAAACGGCTGAAAATTGCGTTTAAAGAAGGTCAAACTTAGACTTACGTAAGAGTTTTACCATCCGAACCTGGCTTATATATGACATTTGTTCTTTCTCAGTATTTTCAGTAACAACGCTATGCCGTCACCTCCACACACTACTTCCATTGCAATACGTTAGTATACCTAAAACATTTTTCATTCTCGGTATTTTAAGTAAGAATTCAAACGAACTTCATAAAACTTACACAGTTCTCTCCCGGCAGCCTGGTACTATATATGGTACTACAATTGTATCCATCAAGTATGTTGAATAAAATTTAAAGGCATTATTAGGTGTAGCAGCAGCGGAATTAATCCTGCTTGGTTCCCTCTCAATGTACCCTTTACAGATGGTCTCACTATCTTAGTGTGCCTCTTTTCAATGCCGCTTGCTTACAGGCACGCGACAGGAATACCTCTCGAACAGCCTCAACCGGATGTGATCGTGTGTACAGATGCAAGCACCTGTGGTTGTGGACCCCTTTTGTTACCTGTTCGACTCCGTCAACGGCCAGTGGGGTCCAGAGCACACTAGTCTCCACATCGACCTCTTTGTGGTGGAAGCTATCATCAAGCACTTTCAATTTTGGAACGACCGTCTTCAATGTAAGGTCGTGCTCATGTCAGACAACTCCGTGGTAGTGACGTACCTCCGTAGTCAGGGCGGTACCAAATCATCCAACTCAAATTCTTCTCAAATAGTCTCTGACCTACGTGTTCCATCATTGCACCCACCGTCTTGTCCTTCAAGCTTGACTCTTGGCAGGAGTGCCCTGCAGCATAAATTATTAAACTCTTCGATCTTAAAAGTGCACGAGCTAGAAGGCTCTATACTTTCATGGCTTACGAAGGACTGTGGCGAGTTTTCTGGAATTGGTGCAAAGTCAATAACATCGTCCTGCTGAGTGTCTCTGTTCCACAAGTAGCTGACTTTTTTTTCTGGCTGTTCGAGGTGAAAAAGTTGGCACCGATTACTAGTAAAGGCTACCCGCGCTGTGATATCAGATACGTTTATGCATAGGCATAAACAAATAAATTTTAAAGAAAGACAAGGAATAAATACATACGAAACGCAAATGAACACCTGAAGTTCTAGGGCGCTTTCTTACTTACCCGCTCCAAGGTATGTAAGAAAGTTTTTGAATGAAAAAACAAAATTTTCAGTATATTATATCTCTCCTAGAATACTTACCCGATCACATTACTTGAACACCCTCCTATCCTCCCAGCAATGCGAGCTTAAAATTAGGGCCATCTGTTGGCGGCAAGGAGCGGTATTAGATAAGAGTTATTATCTTTTGTCTATGCAATATAGACAGAAAAGGCGAATTTTCGTCTTTTGAGATGGCTGAATTAGGGAGGTAGTGGGGCTCATATTCCTAACGTTTGTGTGATTGGGTAAGTATTCTAGGAGAAACATAATTTACTCAAAAAATTGCTTTTTAAAGAATGACTGAGTTCTAATTTCTTCTCCATAATTTCACATACGGGTATAGTTTGTTGCCTCAGTTCTCGTTCCTTTGTCAAATTGTCCCTATACTTAGGCTTGTATTTTTCATATTTGGAAACTCGTTCATTGATAAACGGAGACTTAGCACGGACTCTCGTTAAACCCGCTGAGCACTTTGTACTATCCTTAGCATTAGTTCATATGTGTCCACTTTTATCTTCTCCCTCCATTACGCCTACAGAAAGAAAACATGTTAGTTTTTTGTCCCTTCGGAACATCAATACTTTTAAATAATATATAATCGACATAAGTGTATTAAATTTATTTCAAGATAAACCCACCTATTATTTCGAAAGAGCATTAGTTTTCTGAGCACAAGGCGGCACGAACGTCAAAATAAAGTACTAAACTTGAATTTTGGATGCAGAATAAAACCGGGCTTTCACCTTAGTCGAATAAGATGTCATTGGAAAATGCCTGGATTTGGAAACTGTCTTATGGTAATCAAACCTCTTGAGGGAGCTCTATCGTTCTGTAACTTGCATACAAGAGTTCATGTGTGTGTTTTTGTGTTTGTGTTTTCTGGACTTTTAACGTTGCTTTATAGCCCCAATGCCACTGTTTATCATAAATTTTATCATTCGTTCAGTCCAACTAATGTTTGCAAGGAAGTAAATAATTTGTATAAAAATTGGGCTATCTGATATAAACCATTCTTTCAAAGAATCACGATGTTGGATTTTTGCGACTTTCAGATATTCACTTTAGAATTAAGAGGGGCCCACCCGTTCATTCAATCAAGGAAGTCTCTGGTAATTGTTCGTTACGCTTTTGTTTTAAGGTTAGAATAAACAACAGTTTCTTAGGCAATTTATGTTCATCAAGAATTTGCGTGGTATCACTGAAGAAGTGAACATAATTGGCACCAAGATCAAACTGTTTGAGAATAAAATCATTCCAGTAATCACTCATGTTCTGTGTTCGAGTGTTAATGTCTCCCAATCAAAATACTTATTATTTCGAAGTATACTTGTTAGTAATTTCGGTGATGAACATGTCAATATTATCTTATTAGAAAAATTGAATCTGATGAAAGAGCATAAAGGGCCCAAAATAAACGTTGTCATCAGTTTGAAAACGAGTTATCTCAACTTTAAACTAAAGAAGGTAATCTGAATCAAACTGTATGATATTTATAAAAGGAGAAATACAATTCTTTACAAAAACGCCCAACCCGTTGATATTGCGGTAATATCTTTGTTTTCGATCTTTAGACCAATAGGTATATCCACTTAATTCGACCGTTTCAAAATGCATACTCTTAAAGAGACAATTACTAGTTCGGGCAAAAGCTAAAGTTTAACCCATGCACTGACTGGTTCAGTTCACTATGCTATTAAAAGTAGAAAACAAAAAACTACAGAAGAAAATAAAAACAAGAAAGACTAACATCTGAATGAAAAATGAATACAAAGGATAATATTCAAGAGGACATGATTATTTTCCTTCACATTTTTTATCAACACGTCAGTCGAACTACACTTCCCTCCGTCGATCAGTGAGGGCATTTTGATTTGTTCCAGTCGATACGTACTTCGTTACTTCAGTAAGTCTGTCTGTCTGTCCGTCTCAAGAAGATTTTAGCAACAGTGAGCAAGAATCATCTTTTCCAGCATTTCTTATGCGTAGGAAGAGGATCTGAGTAGATTTGCAGGTCAGGTTAAGAGAGCGTTTACGACCATAAGATCGATCTATCATCCTTATTATTGCAGTTAAAATGGTGTCAATGACTATAAGAGCAAGTTGACGCCCTTATTAATGCAGTTAGATTAGTGTTAATGATTATATGAGTGATTTATAATCCTTACTAATGTAGTTCAAATAGATTTCATACTTATAAGAGAGATTTATAACTTTACTAATGTAGTTAAAATAATGTTCATGATTGTTTCGAACAATGTATCATCCTTTTATTAATACAGTTAAAGTAGTGTCAATGACTGTTCGAGTGATTTATCATTTAATGCCGTTAAAGTAGTGTTCATCATTGTCCAAGCGATGTATGATTCTTATAAAACAGTTTCTCGTCCTTATTAATGCCGTTAAAATAGTGTTCATGATCAGTTAACGCTTGAGAATGTACACTATGTTGGAGGTATGTATGAAAGGGAATTAATAGCTACGGTAACAGATCTAACTTAATTTACTATTTTAAAATATACCTACACGGCTTAAGCTACGGCAAAAGATCTGATTAATTTACTCTTTCACAATATTCTTATTTTAGGAAATCAAACATTCAGTTAATTGAATTGTAGTATACTAAAAAGCTTAACAGAAATATAAATAAAAAAAGTTTTAAACTTATTGCATTTTTATTATTTTGTAATTTTTTCACCATATACGGTTTGTCGTTCATCTACATCGTAACTCCGAATAAATTCCTATTACATTATCTTTATCTTCCCGGGTTCGCACTTCATATGTCCCGGTACCAGCTACCGCGACAGAAAAGGCTGACAAAGCAATGATAACCCAGATAGTAGCTATACCAGGTTCATTGATATCATCAACTTAACCCTCATGATAGGGGCTTCCACGTGTAAATTGTATGTTCCTTTGATGCATGTTCAAGATCGTACTCATCTGATTCTGCATAGTTTGGTTTATATTTGCTTTACAATATATTTTACAAGGAGCCAAAAAATGAGAAAGGCATCATTGATTTCTGGCAAGGGATATATATACTATATATATATATATATATATATATATATATATATATATATATATAATGGTGGAATGGTATAATTGTCTACAATCATAAGCTTGGAAGTTGGGTTCCATTGCGATAGTTATACTTGTGTAGCTTTATTACCATAATTTCCTTAACTTTTGACTATACTGGAGAAATGAAGTAAGTGCTCTAAAGTGGCATACTTTTCAACAGTCTGACAGCACTTTTCAAGTAGGTGGCAACCTTCCACTGGGGATCCACCGTAGCCTAGTTGGTAGAACGTTGGACTTGTAAGCCAAGAGTCGTATGCCTGATGCTCCCCCAGGTCAGCCTTTGTGGCTCCTTCGGCGTGTTCTTAACAACCGCGCTTAGCTCCCCTATCCTCGGCAAGATATAGACACGCATCACGTTCTAAAATGCCGTTGAAACCAACTTGCTAACAGTCTGCTGTTTAAGTAGAGGGAGCAGAATTGCGGATTGCATAGGAAAACTGTTGAAAATGTGGGTGTGAACAACGATTCGCACTTATTTAGAGAGTGGCGTTAATTTTACGTGATACAGAATTAGTAACACTAGTATTTTATCGGGCAATGGTCATTAGCACAATTAAATAGCAAACCAATAATCACTAGTAGTTCTCGAGAGCCCATACACCAAGGGTTGTAAATACATACAAAGTCATGTTATAACTCGAGTATCTTTCCATCAGATCAGGTTCTAAAATCCCACCTCTATACACACGACCTATCGATCTGAAGTACGATAACCGATTTAGCAAGAAACTGAACTAACGTTTATCAGTTTACATGTCTGCTTTAATCTGTATCGACTGTGTAAGTAGACTTAGGACAGCTACATTAATATATCCATCAATTTGTGTCAACTTATTAGATAGTGTTACGGCTCCAAAGTTTCAAACTAAGTAACAGAAAAAAAGCAAAACCAAAAAGTTTAGTAAAATTCAATTAATAATTTATTTCCCTTAAATTCAAAGTGACAATTTAGACGAAACTTACAGTCTTTTTAATTAAATCCCAAATAATCCTGAAGGATCTATCACAGGTCCAAACGTATAGAGCAGGGCTACTCAAATGGCGGACCGCGGTCCACAGTCCGGACCGCCAGGCCTTTCTTTGTGGACCGCGCAAAAGAAATAAAAACTGAAATTTCCGCAACCAAAAACTGAAATTTTCCGTAACCAATAAAGACCCATCTCGCCTAAGTATTAAGGCCTGTACGTTGTGGTACCGGAAATCTGTCTATCGACCATATGCACTTCCGGCAAATAATTGTTCGTGAATTTATAGCGTGGCGTGGTTGGATTGAATTTTGAAAGCTTTTAAGAAACACTTCGGATAAGAACAATTTTATTATAGTTTTCATTTGAACTCTACAATGGCAAATCCAAACAAGCGACGAAAAATCGATTGCGAAAATCGTACTTTTCACGAATCATGGACAGAGGACTATTTGTTTATCTCGCCGGCACGGACCGATGCGCGACCCATTTGCTTGATTTGTCACAACATGGTTGCCGTGATAAAGAGTGGAAACATTAAAAGACATTACGAAAGTAAGCACGCGGATTTTGATTGTAAATACCCTCCACGATCGAGTCTTCGTTTGGATAAAGTGAACGCACTCAAAGCAGGTCTTGAGAGCAACATGGCGATGATGAAAAAGACCACAACAGTTCAGCAAAAAGCATCAGAGGCTTCGCTTCGTGTAATATGGACTTTGGGGAGACGAAAGAAGCCATTCGCTGATGCAGAAGTTGTGAAAGAGTGCATGATAGAGGCGGCTTCGACGCTATTTGACGATAAAAGAATTATTGAAGCGATTGCAGGAATCCCTCTTTCTGACAGCACCGCAAGCAGTCACGTTGAAGACCTTGCAGATAACGTGTAACAGCAGCTACCTCAAGATCTCAAAAGGACACAAGCTTTTGCATTGGCATGTGATGAGTCTACAGATGGCACTGATATTTCACAATTATGTGTTTACGTTCGCTATTTCAGTGGGAAGGATTTCTCTGAAGATCTGCTGACAATGCTTCCTTTAACCAAACAGTCCAGAGGTGAGGATGTTTTTCAATGTTTGAGCAAATTCTTGGAGGAAACTGGCCTACAGGTTTCTAAACTAGTGTCATTAACAACAGATGGAGCTCCTGCCATGACAGGAAAAAGCAAGGGATTGGCAGCACGTATGAAAGAGATTCAACCAAAACAGCTATCTTATCACTGTATCATTCATCAGTCAGTTTTATGTTCCAAGTTTAACGCTGAATTTGCAAATGTAATGAATATGGTGATGAAGACGATTAATTTCATACGATGTAATTCCGCACTCCAGCATCGCCTTTTTCGAGCGTTCCTTGAAGAGACTTCGTCTGATTATAATGATCTTCTTGTCCATAACGATGTTCGTTGGCTGAGTAAGGGCAAAGCTATTGCAAGATTCTGGAACCTCCGTAATGAAGTCACTGAATTTCTTTAATCAACAACATCTAGCAAAGCGGCTGAGTTTGTGTCATTCTTGAGTAATTCGAATCAGATGGCAATTGTTGCTTTCCTGGTTGATATCACTGGATATTTAAATGATTTAAATCTATGCTTGCAAGGAAGAGACAAGATAGTCATACATCTTGCCTCAAAATGTCGTGCTTTTGAAGCGAAATTGGGTTTATTTGTGGAAGACTTGGCCAATGATCAATTGCTGCATTTCCCAACAACAAAAAGTATAAATCCATCACGTCACCTGTTAGGAACTGCAACAACGTTTGTGCAGCAACTTCAACATGAATTTGAAGAGCGTTTTCAGGAATTCAAAGGTCTTGAGGGCATTTTCCAGTTTGTTAGCAGCCCATTTACAGTTCCTGCTGCTGGTGACTGGACAGCAACAGCTGAAGCTAAGTTTTCTGTCTCACAGGCAGCCCTTCAGCTTGAAACTACAGACCTTCAGGCTGAAGACACCCTAAGACTGAAGTTTCAAGAAGTGGATATTACCGATTTCTGGTCCACGTTTGTCAGTGGCTCTCAGTATCCAAAAACCAGACAACTTGTTATTGCTGTTCTGACGATGTTTGGATCAACATACACGTGCGAATCAACCTTCTCCACAATGAACATAATTAAATCAAAGTACATAAATTCTCTCACAGATGAGCACCTGCATATGGCGCTACGAATTGCACAGACTTCATACTCTCCGGATTACAAAAACATTCTGAAGCTGAAAAGCCGGATTCATTGCTCTCTCTAAGGTATCAATGAGTATGAATTTTATGTTTCGTCTTCTAGCCATATTAAAATGATAAAAAGTTATGTTATCTTGTTTAAAAAATTAAATATATATCTTATTCATTTTCATTTCACGCTGTAGGTGTAAAACTTAAGTTAAAATTATATTTATATATTAAATTTACATTAAAGCACAGAATAACTCTTGAAACACGTTTTCGTAAGTGCTTACTTACACTTACGAAAACATGACTGTATGTTGAAAAATGTCTTTAAAGTTTGAACAAATGGACCGTAACATTCGGACCCCGAACTTAACCTATTCAAAACTTATGGACCGCGACAAAAAGTATTTGAGTAGCCCTGGTATAGAGTGTTCAGAATGAATTCTACTATGGAATGTGCTGATGTGCCAATAGTCTTGGTTGAGTGGATGAGCTAACACTCTTGGTGTATTGCAATGATATAATCCACAATGTGCTTGAATGTACTTACAATAAACGCAATATTGTGATTTAGTCCCAAATGCCAATGAGCACATTGTAATTCCAATGAAAAATTTCTAAACAACTTATATCTGAACACAACTAACAATAATATTAGAGACTGAACTTAAAATAGGAATGAATAATTGTTTACTTGCTTTTCTTATATGCAGACTGTCACCTGACTTATTACACAACAAAATGCTCTGGATATGGGTCATTTCCAATGCAAATTTCCATCAAATTCGTAAGCAAGTTAAGGTCTGTTAATTTAAATTTTAGCAATGGGCCTGACAAAAATAGGCTAGAACATGCTTTTTTCCCCAAGGGAAAACTAAAGTCCTGATAGCAAGTCCAAGTAAACATGTGGCTTACAAATGATCATTATCTTAAAGTGTAATCTACAATCATGGACAAAAGTTAGCTATGTAATATTTTGTTTACAAATGACCCTTACAGTCCACAGTCATGAACAAAATTTAAAACACGTATTATAATCATAACAGTACGCTTAGGATAGTGAAATCAACATACCCACCACTTTGAATGGACTGTATAAGTAGACAATATCGACTGAGTAAAATCTCAGACACGATAACATTGAACTTTTTCTATCTTTTATTCCAGATCTGAAGCGTCTAATTTGCGCAGGGAATATTTAATCTCACCCACCGCGGCGGTATCATCTTATTCACGTTAAGTGGTTATTGGTTTAAAATATTTTGTCGTCATTATTGCACAAGGCAAAGATTGTAGTCAGGTGCCACTAATTTAGCTAAGGCCCTAACCCCAAAATGCACAAAATACCGGCATCTAAATGAAATAATACAACATTTATGAAATCGATATCAACAAGAGGTGTACGAAACAAGGACGAGAATGCAAGTTAAAGTATTGTGGCAGTGATGCTGAAAATAAATATATACAAGTGACCATATATGAAGTAATACATATACTAACAAAGTTATATATATATATATATATATATATATATATATATATATATATATATATATATATATAAGTATATAATTATGGGTCTTACATGTGTGTGTGTGTGTGTGTGTGTGTGTGTGTAAAGTAATTCATACGAATGTATGTATGGGAAATAAATACATACTAATGTTATGCACGCACGTGCTAATCGTATTTAACAACATTTGATAAGTCTATAGAAATCAAGAATTTCCATTCGTACCCTAAGATACACTTCTATATAGCGATCCGAAACAGGTGGAGTAAAAAAAGAAAGAAATTGACTACAGTCAAGAAGATGCCAGAACTTTATTATTATTATTTTATTTGATGTGAGACAGACACCGCTCCAGTGGCCTAGTGGTAGAGCGTCCGCCTCGGATGCGGGGGGTGCCGGATTCGAACCCCGGCCGAGTTATACCAAAGATTGATACAAATGGTACTAGCAGCTGCTACGCTTGGCACTCAGCATTAAGAGGTAAGTGTTAGGACTGTAGGCCTGGTGTCAGGATAATGTGACTGGGTGGGGCATAATGCCACATGTCTGCGGCATGATGCCCCAGTGCTAAACATTACTATAAACTGTCACAAGGCAGACGTCGTAGCGATATGACTGAAAAATTGTTAAAGCTGCGTTAAAAATCTAAATCACACACACACACACACACACACACACACACACACACACTGATGTGAGACAGTCACACGTTCGGTTGACATGAATATGACTACAAAACCATATTTACGACAGAACAATTATTTGTAAGCATAGTGCGAAAAAAAAAACCACGGAGTACGTTCCTTCCATCGATATTTGCAAACTTATCTACAGGTTCAGGATGCCTGTTGTTAGATTTGTGATAAATAAAACATACTTGTTTAGAAATAGTCCGTTAATGAATCTGTTTAACAGCATTGTCGTCAAGTGGACTTACGGTGTTTATTGTATGTTGATTTAATTAAGGTGATATTATATAATTAAATAGTACATGTTAAACACGCATATGCCTTATTTTGCATTTACTGTCTGTGAAATACATTTTAATCTTCGATCGAAGTTGGTTTGCACCATGCAAGCATCATTTGGACAAGCTTGCTGTATCAGCAAACATCATTGTAAACGTTGAAGCTCACTGATTTCAGGACTCTCGGTACTAAAGATAGGGAAGAATGGGAACCCGTCTAAAATTGGGTGAAAATAAAATATAGTGTATACGGATTTGCCTGGTTAGGATTGGTTGATACTAAAAGTACCATTTTAGTAAAATGAATCTTTCGAGAGCTTTCCTGGTTGTTGCTGAACTCAATAGAGGCATTGTTTTATTGATAAATGACAGTCCTTTTAAAGACATGAGTTTAGAACGCTCATCACTGAAATTAGCACCTTACTCTTTGGTGCGGAATTGAAAACATATGTAGATCCCAAAAAATGCCGCAGCTCAGAAACTGTTTAGGCTATATAACTCCATGTCCATGCCAAAATTGGCGCTTTTAACTCAAATTGCACGATTTTGCGAAGACCCTATGTTAAACGCACTGCCAATAAAGTCGATTAAAGAAAGGCACTTCAACATTAGATCTTTGTACTTGGTTATGTCTACAACCTACGTCTTGAGCATCGGTTGATGAAAGCAACTCATCGAAAAAATAGGGTCACATAAGATAAACCATTTGTATGAAAGGTAACCAATTTATGAATTTGTCTACGCTGTTTTGATGAAAGCCAACCATATTTTGTGCCGTAAAAGGTTTGAAGATTTAATTTGAAAGTGGCATTTTCATGTAGATTACACGTGGAAGCCATATCAAACACATCAAATAGATAGCAACTAGTTTCTGACCTACGTCCTTACCTGCATATAGATAACCCATTTGGCAAAGTAGATTTAAACCAACACACTTGATACTCTCACCATTCGTCTCGCCCGTTTATGAAGCTCAGTACACTTTAATACATGGGTCTCAAACTCAAACCACCCTGAGCGCCACATGAGGGCATTTTCGATGGCCCAAGGACCACACCACATTTCTTATCTCTCATGACATCTTGCGACACCAATCATTTTGCGGACCACATGATACGGCTTAGCAGGCCGCATGCGGCTCGCGGGCCGTGTGTTTGAGTCCCCTGCTTTAATACATCGCAGTCAGAAAAGTACGTTACTTTCTTCTATTGCGAAACCATTTCTAAGGTAAGATTTTAAATGTTGACGATAACCTTTCCTTTAAACATCCAACAAGGTTTCATTATTTATGTTTTTAAAGCATTATGCCGCATATATTGAAATACAAAAACAATACTGTGGAGTTGTGTGGGGTAAATGTTACTACAACGTCAGAGTAACACATGCGTATAGTTTTATAGACATTATTGCATGGCAGACCACGAGTTGTCATAGAGAAATTATTGCATGGCAGACCACGAGTAGTCTTAGAGACAGTATTGCATAGCAGACTACGAGTAGTCTTAGAAAAAGTATTGCATGGCAAACTACGAGTAGTCTTAGAGATAGTATTGCATAGCAGACCACGAGTAGTCTTAGAGACAGTATTGCATGGCAGACCACGAGTAGTCTTAGAGATAGTATTGCATGGCAGACCACGAGTAGTCTTAGAGACAGTATTGCATAGCAGACTACGAATAGTCTTAGAGATAGTATTGCATGGCAGACCACGAGTAGTCTTAGAGATAGTATTGCATGGCAGACCACGAGTAGTCTTAGAGATAGTATTGCATGGCAGACCACGAGTAGTCTTAGAGATAGTATTGAATAGCAGACCACGAGTAGTCTTAGAGACAGTATTGCATGGCAGACCACGGTTAGTCTTAGAGACAGTATTGCATAGCAGACCACGAGTAGTCTTAGAGACAGTATTGTGAACAGACCACGAGTAGTCTTAGAGACAGTTTTGCATGGCAGACCATGAGTAGAGACAGTACTGCATGGCAGACTACGATCAGTCTTAGAGACAGCATTGTTTGGCAGACCATGAGTAGAGACAGTATTGCATGGCAGACCAAGAGTAGTCTTAGAGACAGTATTGTATGGCAGACCATGAGTAGTCTTAGAGACAGTATTGTTTGGCAGACCATGAGTAGAGACAGTATTGCATGGCAGACCATGAGTAGTCTTAGAGACAGTATTGCATGGCAGACCATGAGTAGTCTTAGAGACAGTATTGCATGGCAAACCATGAGTAGTCTTAGAGACAGTATTGCATGACAGACCATGAGTAGTCTTAGAGACAGTATTGTTTGGCAGACCATGAGTAGTCTTAGAGACAGTATTGCATGGCAAACCATGAGTAGTCTTAGAGACAGTATTGTATGGCAAACTACGAGTAGTCTCAGAGACAGAATTGCATGGCAGACCACAAGTAGTGGGGGCAGTATTGTATGGTTGACAATGTGTAGTTTTATAGATTGCATGGCAGAATACGAGTTGTCGTATAGACAGTTTTGTATGGCAGACTACGAGTAGTCGTAGAGACAGCAATGTGTGACAGATTTCACCTAGTCTTAGAAACGATATTGTATGTCTGACTGCTTGTAGTAGTAGAGATTGACTTGTCTTGGTAGTTGAACTTGTATTTCTTCGTATCCACCATTCGTGCATCCCCTCAAAGTACTCCCCATACTCATTTAGACACCTACTCAGTCTGATTATCCAGTTACTAAATTATATTATCTGTTGACGTTTGGTATGTTGTTAAAACACGGGAAAAACTGCAATTCTACCCACATGAACTTATAGAATAATCAACTGATAAAGGATTTGTAGTAGAGTTATAATATGTATGTATGTATGTATGTATGTATGACTATACATTTGGCTATTGTCATTGCTTCTTATTTTAGATCCAAACACTACTTGTGCACTTACTGGTCATTTTTATTTATTTATTGAAACGTTCATTATATTAAATCAAAGGTCACTGACATTAAAAGCTTGTCCAGTCCAGAGCAGGAAGAAAGAAACGAAACATAACAAAACAAAGCAATTCAAAAACCTCAATTAAACAACGAACATTGAAATAACTAATTATTAAAGCCCTTTATTGGATACGTATTTGTGCATCTAAATATGATGCCCTCTTATTACATCCATCCCCATCCCCTTCAATAGGTCAATATAGACTACACCTTAGATCTTTAGCATTGTCGACAGTTGAAATTATGCACTTATAAAATCTAGTGTCTGTGTGTGTGTGTGAGAGAGAGAGAGAGAGAGAGAGAGAGAGAGAGAGAGAGAGATAGAGAGAGAGATGCATTTATATCCACAAGATCGAAACGAAGAAATGTAAAATAATAACAAGCATACGTTACACTAAGAATTGATAATCCAAGCTATGCGTACATATCTGCATTAAATTTCTACATGTATATAAGATAATGAAAATATGTGATGATTGACGTTATTCAACAACTGCTATCTTTACCTGATACTAGAGCTAGAAACAAACGTATTTTGTTCATACTGTGTATTTAAACAAATTCCATGTCAGCATAGTAGACAGTGTATTGCTGATAAAATAGTTGTGTAGGGGCGGATCCAGAATACCGCTTAGGGAGAGCCTTAGACATGTAGGCGGTTAGTCTGAGGAGTTGGACACCCAATGGGAGCTCTGCAGAGGAAGCCTTCTGACGCTCCTGCGTTTTAATCGTTTCCAGGGCATAATTTTATTGAAGTAACCGTAAACAATTTTTTTTCAAAATGAAAGGTTGCTTCTTTCGCGTCTATTTTTAACGCGGGGGGGGGGGCGTAACTTTAAAGAAGAAAACACACACACACATATATGTATGTGTATATATATATATATATATATATATATATATATATATATATATATATGAGGAGAAATGAACACCTAGATTTGTTCATATAGTTTTTGTACATAACTTTAGAAAAATATATTGGTTCTGACTCAGAATACTATACATTAATGATAGAAAATGTATACAAGTTTAGTATCTAACAAGACATTTATTTTAAAAATCAAATGTAAGAATCATTATAGATTTGTTAACACAGTTTCATGGGCAGACTGTTTCACAACACCAGGGAGTTCTATAAACAGAGAAAAACAATTTTTGAAATAGGTATTTGAATTAAGATGGGGTGTGATAAATTGTTGAAATAGGTATTTTAATTAAGATGGGGTGTGATAAATTGTTGAAATAGGTATTTGAATTAAGATGGGGTGTGATAAATTGTTGAAATAGGTATTTGAATTAAGATGGGGTGTGATAAATTGTTGAAATAGGTATTTGAATTAAGATGGGGTGTGATAAATTGTCGTTGTCGTGCTGCATACAGATACGCCAACTTGCCACAAAATTCACCAACCCACCCATCCCTCCATCCTGAACGTGGCAGGAACAAATGCGAAGATTCCTGGTACCTTATCGAACTCGTTAGTTTAAACGAAGGATATAACCATTGAAATGAGTCCCGTCCTAATCAATGACTATATCTGATTATGTTGACCTTGTGTAAAAGCAAAAGACTCATTACTTCTAAATGACGTAACTAATATTAAAGTCCACATAATGGTACATTTGCCCTAAATATTATGTTTCTTACATTTTGCATCAAGCTGTAGGCTGTTGTTCTATTTGTAAAACACATAGCGGCAATCATCTATTGTACAATTTGGGTGGATTCGCACGACATGATTTATACAGATATTACGATGAAAATGTACGAAGATCAATGCCAAATGTGCAAGGGACAAAGCCCTCTTACACGGGAACTGATGATATTTACTGATGCATAAAGTAAATAGCGGACAGGTCATGAATGTTGGGTTATTCTTTCATGCAGATTTCCAAATATTACCTGGCGGTAGATTAACGCCCATTATACAGGATGTGTTAGATAAAGCGGAATAGTACAACCTTTATTAGTGTAGTCGTTATCATAATCATCTTCATTATCATCACTACAGTATATTACCTTACTACCATCGATAGCAACGGTAATGTCGACAACGCTGTTTTGGTGCTTTAACAAAGATAAAATTATGTTAATGGTGGTGACTGCATTGTTTGATGATATGCTGAGAGGAGATTTGATTATAGGTGTAGCAGCAGCGGGAATAGTAGCAGTAGCAGTTGTTGCTATGGAGCTGGTCGTTTTGGGGAGGGGAAAAGGAAGATGAAATGGCAGAAAGAGGACTTCAGCTCAAAACAGTTGTATCTGCTGGAATGGCCAAATTGAGAGCAAGAAAAGATAAATGCAAATTCTGGGCTTACTGAGGTCAAATAAATAACTGAAAGGCATGTATGCAAACATTGGAGGTTTGCGGTGATAACTGGACCTGTATTCATTCTTCCCGTTTTTCTATTTTCTGTATATTATATGACTGCATTCGTTTGAGCAAACCACATGGAAGAGGTATACATATCAAAACAGAAACATAAATTAGTCGGGTCAGGTCAGGTAACCGCTTCACGACCTAACTCGTTGCTATTTGCTTGTGACATTCTCTGCCGTGTTTGGATGGTTTGTTTATAGCAACGGGATTTTGCACGAGGAGCATAAAAGAAGCACATGGTGTAAATTCATGAAGGTTGGACATTACGAGATTTATATAAATTTTGTAAGCATCGGTCTTCCTTATATATTTATAAAATTGCACACATACATATTTGTATTCCCTGTGTTCACAATGGGATGACTATTATCTAGTCAATGTAGTTTTCTGCCATCAGTCGAACTAAACTCATACACGTGTTTACAAGTATGGGAATTCGTATCTAACCAGGGAATAATATTAAATTATTGTTGAAATTATTTATTATCCAGTAATGACACAGATACATATCATGGCTGAGTTCAGACTTGACACAGTTATGTAAACTACCAATCGTTTTGGTAAAAACTTGAGTGTAGGTCGGTAGTGACTTTGATAATCACACTGGTGCATCAATTTCCTGAAATGAAAATATTTTTAAGGTTTACATCTTCTGGCGACCACGAGAAGTTATAGGTTTAGGGACCCATCTATAAACACCATTCTGAAAATAAAGCCTCTAAAGTGTTTGTACGTTCAGCCAATTGCATGCAAGTATGTTCCATTCGTCGCCCATAATCAAATTCATCCTACCTCTGAATGATCTATGAATATGCACCAAGATAAATCAAGTCCTGTCATAACTAAACCGTCTAGATTGAAAACCGGCGACTGACGACAGACGCAGGTCCATACCATGAACTTACCTGGCTTCGACCAGGTAGACTAGAACAAGTGCGTAAATACTCTTTCCCACTTTGTATGCAAAGCAATAATTACACGGTGTTTCTATTCGTACATGCACCATGCATACATTCTAGATTTATTTTGGATGTTGTAAGTTTAGGGTTTAACGCCATTTCTCAGCGCTACATTAGCTACACATAGCGGCCAGTATATATGCTGGCCGAATAATCAGAATTTTTCGGACTAGTGGCGGAAGAATTCGGGAAAACCCCGGTAAGAACTAACGACCCAAGCCCCATGGGAAGCTTTTGGCAGCTTTTTCACATACCCACATTGGCCAGTCAAAGACACGAAGCCACGCGGACAAAGGTGAGATGGTGGTGATATGTAAAGACTAGAATTTTTACCATTCGGCCACTCGGGGCCCCCAACAATTTTAGTATTTTATAAAAGTACATATTTATTTGATGCCTAAGACATTGTTCTTTTGCACACAAGCTGATATTCCTTAAATAATTTCTAAATTTAACGTTGTTCCTTGATTTCGGCTGGACGTTTGCTATCTATCTTTTGCAGCCCAGGCCTAACATCGTCACTGTATTAGGTTGACAATTCACTTCACCTAGAGTCAATACGTGTGTACCCACAGTCCATTGAAAAGACACAATGGCCACTGCAAGATCACAAGAAGCTATCTGCCGAATAGTCGAAGATGGGACTCTGGAACTAGAAAGGAAAGGTATGTTATAGATAAGTCGTATATAACAACCTATATGGTTTTTCTATCACTTCAATACGTATACATGGTGTTCCAAAATGTACTAAGCACAGTAGGTGGAAACTATATACCATCGTCAACATTTCAATGAGCCAAAATCTAGATGACATAATACTATTTAATGTTTTACTTAAGATCTAATATATGCAATGAAATCTTTCAGCAAATTTCCACCATAACCACAGCACAGTGTTACCGACATAAACTCAATGAGTGCGTACAAGAACTAAGATCGTTCACAACAGTGGCTCGACTATGTGGATGGATGTAAAATGATAATTATATTCAGCATAATGACAGTAAATATTTTATTATTGTTTAAGCTGTCTTATGCTATATATAATTATTGAAAGGTGCCACACGTAGCTTAATACTATTTGGTAATGAAAAATAGTAATAATAAACAGTTTTTGACTCTACTAAGTCGGATTTTCATCATCAGTATTATTTTCAGTGTTTACTCTCTGATGATAATAAAGTTACGGTATTAGTATGTCCTTTTAATGTACTCCATTAATTACGAAAAATAATATGTAT
>JAECUM010059513.1:0-14226 GCA_016617855.1 Megalonaias nervosa
TATATATATAATGATTCAAGCAAACAATAATTGCAAGGGACCAAAACCATGTTTACGGTGTTGTGTTGGAGTCAGAGGAGAAACTCAGTTGTGTGCGTAATGCGGTGTTAAAAAAACAGGGAGCTTAAGCGATATAATGATTAAAAATAATAATACCGATGGAGTCGAATCTCCCATAAGAAACGCTGAAGATTATCTCGCCAGATTTTCAAAATAATAATTTAGACAATAATATTATTATATATAATTGGAGCAAAATGAATTTGTAAAACATCCCATCATCTAGAATTATGAAGCATCTCGTGATGGTGTAATCAGAAACTGTCAATTAAAAAACCAGTCGATTCTGTCACTAATACTGTTTATATCATGTTTGGCTCTTGGAAGAAAGTATTACTCACATAGATTCATCTACGAGTGTTATTATGGATTGAACAAAGATGGACTTGTGATCGATCATATTAATTCAGATCCGAAAGATAATGCTTTAAATAATTTACGTGCTGTTACACAAAGTCGGAATTGCAAATTCGGAGGAACCGGTGATAATGGTTGGATCTACAAATGTAGAGACAGGTGAAGAAAGAATATTTCATTCGACATATGCAGCTGGCAAATATTTTGATATTTGCAGGCGATAAGTAAACTCTGTTGTAAGTAATATAACCAAATCGGCGTAGTCAAAGAAATTCAAACCAAAATAATCACATTTCCGTATTATATACGTGAAGGGAGATAACTCTGTCAAGCAAAGCTCTCTCCGGTAGAGTAATTAAGCAGTTGTCTCCCTTGTATTTTTTAGCAAATCATGTTTATTTTCATTTACTAATGAATAATATTTTTCTGTTGGTTTTTTAAGAAACATTATCTTGATTTTATGATTTTCTCAGGTTTCCTGCTTCGTTCAGATTTTTCAAGGATAATAATAAAGAAAAAAGAAAAATTCAAACAGCGAATAAGCCACGCTCATTGTGTGAGCTACGTTTGGATTTCCAAGTATTAGTCAGCTTGTATAGAATACAACCCGTACAATTGTTGGGGTTCACCCCATGCTATAACTTCAACAGAGAAAAGTATACTCTCCCACCATGACACCACGTGGTGGATGCACTTTTGTACTCCCCCCGGGGATGATTATGGGAGAGGGTGTGCAGATTTCTGTTGAACTTAGAGTAGGCCTCGTTTGTATATGTGTGCTGTCCTTAGAGCTAAGTTATATATATTACCATAATTAAGATACATGTTGTGCTGTCCATATATATACTATCATAATTAACATTATATGTTGTGCTGTCCATATATGTATCCTCTGAACTTGCTAGAATGTTCTTGGGCAATCTAGGAGTTCACAGGGGGTTTGTGCTGTCCATAGAATTAAGTTAGTTAAGTCCATAGAATTAAGTTAAAATTAAGTTAGTTAAGTCTATAGAATTAAGTTAGTTAAGATTATATGTTGAGATGTCCTTGATAGTTAAGTATTTTTTTTTATTTTAAATAAATGTTTATTGTATAATAAATTACGAAATTATTAATGCTATTATTTCTGCGATTGAAAAATTACAACGTGACGGTATAAAAGTATCTGATCAACTTAATGCTGAAAACATTATGTGTGATTTTGAATCATTACAACAACGAAAATTCGGAAATAGATATACATTACCAGTTGATTATAAATTCATAAAGTTGATTCAGCAAGCAATGTTACAATTCTTGGCAATAGTTACAGATACGCAGGTCAAACTATTTGTTCCCGTCGTTCACGCAATTGAAAAAGATAGATCAGAATTGTCTCACGAATGTGAAACAGAACATATTGTGAATAATCGTATAAGACAGTTGAGAAAGATTATGTCTGATTATTGTGAAACGATCCATAATACAAGAGATGTCACCAGTGACTGTAATGATTGTGAAAATACTGTCACCGTGACTGTGTTACCAGCTAAACAAAGTGAAATCGCTGTCACAGTGACTGTAACAATTAAACAAAGTGAAAGTGACTTTGACGAAGTCAAGAGGGGATAATTCATTTCTGACTATTGTAAAAAAAATATTTATTTATTTTTATTCTGATAATAATATTTACTCAGAATCAGATTTATTCTGATAATAATATTCATTTTTATTCTGAATCAGAATATTTATTCTAATTTTTTGTAAGTTTGCAAGGGTGTGCATAATTCAGATCACAAACAATCTCTCGTTGCAGTTCATTCAACTATTCCTGCGTTCATCAATAATTATTTGACAGATTTTTTTTTTTTTTTTTTTCTTACATACAGATTTATATCTAGTCATTCTTCTCTCAAATCCAACAAGTGTCCGGTTTGGTCAGTAAGGTTGAAATGTATCCTTGATAATAACGATTATGTACTCGCAGATAAACAGGATTAATTGGTCCTAATAGAATTAAGTATCCTGGTGAAACTTGCGGCGAAAACGTATATAAAATGTATCCCTGCTGGGCCTGATTGGATTTTTCAAGATCTACTTGATAGCTGCCATCAATGACATCACAAACAAGGTTGACCGCGATCGTCGATGTTATATTTACAATGCCCGGCGAGACATGACGACCGCCCCCGTATGGATCATTGTTGTGTTTGAGAATGTTTGATGGATGTGTTATTTTTCTCCACGATTCAAGTATTTTTGGAAAATATTCATCGATGATATCGTTGACTAATTTTTTTAGCTCGGTAGGATCAAATACAGGCATTATAAATGTTGGTAATTTTTGTTCGGTTATTTTATAATGGTCGAGGAATATCTTTCTGAGATTTTCATCACTAAACAGACTGCTTATATTTGGGAATCGAATATCCCATGAGCTTTTGTCGCCCTTGGTAATCATTTCATGTATTATGTTTTTGCTGTGAATTTCATAATCCGCCTCAAGCTGATTTAAGTGTTGCATTGTTTCAATGATATTTTGTTTTGTATCATCGTTATAATGTTGCGCCATAGACATAAATAAATTTCGCAGATCATCGATTACTCGTTTGTGCTCGGCTTTAATTGGTGATTCCGTCTTGGATACTTTTTTTATCGATGTAATGAAAACCTATACTGTCCTTTTTGCCTTGACCAAATATAAGATCATAATAAAATGTAACAAGTCCACCGTCAGAAGAATTAAAAATTATATCACCAAATTGGAGCCATGGATGATTTTTTCGATATTCTGGAAGCTTTATAAATATTTTTTATCTGTAACAAAATCAGATCGTTTTGGTTCTGGTGGTCCTTGATAAACCGGTGGAATATCTAGCCAGGCCAGCACAATTCGGATTGACGATGAATATATATCTACAGCATAGTCAGTCGAATTTATCTCAATCGCGGCTGACACATTGGCTCGTGAACAGTAATGGCTATCTTTGATTCTTTTCCTGTGATAGATTTAATCCTGCGCTGGAATTCATCATTGATCTGCTCTATTTGGTGACTACCCGTAGGTATACTTACAACTTGCCAATCGGGGGATCCATCGGGTTTATTCTTATTTGCGAATACAAGTGAATTATTTGCTTGTAATCCACCGAATGATTTCGACCTGATATTTGGCCAACTATAATAAACTCGTAATTGTGCTAGTACTATTTCTTTGGCTGGAATCGCAGTTGGAAAGCTAACGCTGAATTCAGGATTGGTTGAGTTTGCTAATATCATTGTGGTTTTCGACGGTGTTGTATTAGTGACGATCTGTTATAGTAGTTCGTTTGACATTATTATTCTAAAACCTTGATTTTAAATCAGGGTTCATCTCTCGCTTCATTAATTCTACATCCAGGTATTCAATGGGATTTTCCATTTTTTCGTCAAATACGTCATTGTAAGTTTTTATTTATTTATCTTTGTAAACTCCTCATCGGATATTTTACCATCACTGAGATACGACGAATTCAACGATGATAATTTGGAGTATGTTATCATCGCCGTGTGCAGTTTTATTGTTTATTCGTGTAAATTTGCGTTTGTGCATGTAGCTATCTTCTTTGCAATGATATTGAAAATACCAGCGATTGTTGTTGCGGATGAAACACAAATTGTCGCAACTGCCGGCGATATCATCGTTGCTGCTGCTAGCAATACGCCGGTTCCAGCGATGATAGCGGACGCTGAATACACAACTACGTCAACGACAACTACACGTCTACGATATTTTCTTTACTTTTACTATATACTCATCAATTATATCTTTTATTTGGGTCTGCCACCCATATACTTGAACGTATCTGTATTGGTTAGCGTCGATTGGGGTTTTATTCATCATATATTAAGTAGGTGGTAGTTTAGCGACTAATTCAAGACACCAATAATACAACAAACCTAAGTTTTTTCTTCGGGTTCCACCACAAATGTTTCCTCGTCGTTTTGCTCCAGTACTACTAACATAGGTCCAAAAGATCCAGTTAGTGGATAACGCCGTGAAATTGTGGTAGATACTGTAAATGTTGTAGCGCCGATTACTGAGAACCTGTATATGCCGGTAACCTCAGCGCGATTTTTGATGGATTTATTGAGTGGTGTCCATAATGCTGATCCAGACGTGCCTGTATATATTACACTGTTGGTATTTTTTTATGTCAACGAGTTTAATATCAACAACTGCTGGACTTCCCAAAAATTCATTAATAGCTCTATTTATATTTCTACGAAAATTCAGAAACGTTTGTACGTGATTAGAAAATTTAGTTCTAAATGTTGTCATTCCATCATTGATTGTCATCAACGAAGTAGTCATTGGGATGTTGCTAGCGTCGACGTATTTCTTCGTTGCAGCGTCATCGTTTGATTTTGGTTCTCCAAGACCAGTAATTTTATTATTAGCCATATTGAGAGAACCAGTCATTGTATCACCGGCGGTTAGTAAACGATTATTAATATCAGTTTTGATCGTGGTGTTGTTGCTGTCTACGCATTTTTTGTTACCGCATCATCGTCTGATTTTGGTTCTCCCACACTGATAATTATATTTTTGTTCATGTTGAGATTGCCAGTCATTGTATCGCCGATCTTTCGTACTCGTCCAAGTATCCTTTCTAATACTGTTGGCATAGTAACACCTGGTTTAATCTTACCAGTTTTATCATACACTGCTATGCTATCTTCAGTTACTCCAAAATGTCGAATAATAAGATAAAACACTGAACCATTACTTGATTTTAATTTTCCTTTGAAATACTACCAATTCATTTGGATCAATATTTACAAGATTTAGAATGCTACATATTTCATTGCTGACTTGCTTACTCACATCTTGAAGAGTTACATATTTAGATAAGTCACCTTGCTGAGTTTTAGTTTTAGCTGATCTTCCGTAAATATCTACCTTTTTACTTTAATGCTTGTTTAAAACGTTGGACGATGTGTATTCGTGTACGACTTTATGAGATGGCATTAGGGACCTTGACACAGCGTTGAGTACAGCGAGTGCTTTACGGCCACATATTGGCGGATCTGTTAACTTTTGGGTTGGTAATGTTGAATACCAGATTGGAATGTTTTGAAGTCTGTCAACATATTTTAAAAATTCTTTTGGTGGTGCCAACCCATACGAATCGAAATAAACAATTAAACGTGGATCTATCGCGTATGCAACCCAATGAGTACCAGGGTGTGAACGTTCAGCAAGATTAATATACCAGTTTCAATCGTGTTTGGTTTGTGCGGTAATTGATCACGCATAAAAACACCTCTGAAGTTTTTGATGTTTAGTTGCTTAGCGGCATCGAGTAAATCAAAACTGGACATGGGGAGTATCAACGATGTGTCCCGGGAAGTTTTAAACCCTTTCAGTACCACTGGGGAGTTCCTGACAGTCTTAGACCCTCTCCATGTTTGGAATTTTTTATTCCTTGTCCTGTTGCTTTCTTTAATGCCATCCCAGCAGTTGTTCCAACAGCACTAAGTGCAGCTGCCTTTGCAACAGCTGGGGCTGCAGCGGCTATCAACGCTGGTAACACGGCTAGAAGTGAAAATATGCCACCAGTCTTAGCGATGTTTTTAATGGCACCAGCAGAAAGATCAAGTCTTATTCCTTTCTTTGATTGTTTGGCTTCATTGAAGTGCCTGAGCTGACGTTCTGTCAATGATAGTCTATTCGGACCACCTTTGATCTGTTCTCGCTTTAGTGATACTTTTACTCCACAGTTCTCTTTCGATACTGATTGTAGTTTTTTAATCTGACCAGGAGTCAGAGTAACACTAACATGATGATATGACATTATAATTTTATGAGCGATTTAATTACATGTTTGGAAAACATTTACATGTTTTCGACTGGGGCATCAATGACTCTCATTCGTCCACCAACACCTTCAAGTAGCATTATTTTATCGCTGAGTATAACAGCGAGTGCTCTATAACCACCAGGAATAGCTGGTAGACCACGTATGGCAGCAGGTACCCGTGTTACACGAGCTCGAAAATGTATATCAACAACTGATTTCCTGAATAAGTCCAAGTGGTCCAGTGAAAAGTAATAGATCGGATACAGCGTTGTAAAATCACACTGAGATATCTGTAAACCAGTATCAACATTTTGATCACGTCCCATGAATGTCATCAAACGATGATAAGCACGTGCAACGTGATTGTTATCAAAATTCAGCAACACTTCTTCAGAAGGTTCTTGATGTCCATTTATCCTCAGCGATACTGCAGTAACTCCAAGCGTATCAAACACCATTGCACTTCGTGTTTGTGAGTTTACTCTGGCATTTTCCTGAAACTCGATGAATATATGTCGTGGAGCAGAAACGCCTTGCTGTGATGCTATCTGCCATGGGAATAAACCAGCAACATTACTTTGAATACTCTCTGTGGTCATCGTCAACCATGATAATGTCGATTTACCACCCTGCTCCATAAAAGAGAGTAACCGTTGTTCTTCGGCAATTGATGGAGTCATTACTGGCATCCACAACGAAAGTTATGTTAGTATTACTTTACCTGCATCAACTGCAGCATCACGCCATATCGCATCATTGTCGGTGGCTTTTCTAACAAGTGCCACTGTGTGTTTAGCATCAAATATAACTTTTCTAACATTTCTGCAAAATCCAAAGATATGTGATAGTGGAATTGCACATGACAACTCTTCTTCACCGCTCAACATTGTTCGGCGTGATGCAAATCCCAAGTTGAAGTTTTCACTCATTGATGCAACTTCAGTTGCAGCTGCATTCATTGTTACATTTCTGTCTTCTGGATGATCAGTTGTATCTTTTGCAGACATCATTGATGGACCAGCTGATCTCGAGTAATCATCGCTGTATCTTGCAAGACCAACGTCGACGCCCTTTTGAATTGATTCAACATTTCTTCCATCGATAATATATGTAGCGCTGTCGAACAACGCCATGACACCGTTGTTAACAAAACCAACTCGATCACCAATTCCGTAATTTGTATTATCTGCTTTGACCAGTCCACCTTCGATTTCAATAAATGCCTCAGCGGGTAAGAAATATCTGCTTGTATCCTGAACTTGTAATTCGATTCTTCCACGTGAATCAGGTACACGTGCGCCATAAGAATAATATTGATAATCGCGCACAGACTCATCTTTGAGTACTGGTGCGTCCATGTCGAGTGCGGGATCAGATAAGCGTTTGAACATCTTTATTATTATTCATTTTGTTTAACACGAAGACCACTCCCTGCTATCAAGCTTGCAGTTATATTTTTTCTTTTTTACCAGCCAACTCTGCTAATTTTTTATTTGCAACTTGATTTATTATTTTACTAACATTTGCAGGCTTCACTTCAGTGCTGAGCAATTTTACTGGCTGAGGTTTTCGTCGTATCAATCGTGCAAATCTTTCCTTGATTGCTGAAGTGGTTTACCGACAACATCACCAGAAGCACTAATACCTTTTCCACGAACAATGTCAATAGTTTTCATTGATAATTGTTTTGCAATCGGTATTACTTTTGGTGCTAATCTTCTGAATAGATCCTGAACAACATCACCGAGTCCATCACCGTAGATCGCTTTGTATACTGGTAATCGCGAATTTATCACCCTGACCATAATGGGTCTGCGTTGAGTATTGCGTATGATCATCTTCTTCTAGTCATTGCATCTGTTTAATCACTGTGGTAGTAATCATCGGTGATTTCATCGATGAGGGATAGATAAACATTAATGTCTATGATACCGCCTGTAAATAATCGTTGACAAATAGCAACTGCTTCATTAATGATTTCTGGGGAATTATTGCCGGCGCGTTTTCCCCGATGAGAATTTCTAGTCTTTCAACGTCGGCAAGGACGTTATCGGGACAGAGTTTATCAAGGCCACCGTTGGACAAACCACTTCCAGTTTTTTCGTTCGGTAGATGCTCATCGATTTTCTTCTTAAAACATTCTTGTTTCTTTTGCTACTTCTTTTATAGGTTTTTCTTTTACTGGTTGTTGTAGCTTATCTACTTCATAGATTTTATCAGTAGCAAGACTACTTCCAGTGGAGTCAGGATCTCTATCTATTATTCTTGAGATGATTTTCTTTCGGCTCTTGTTTTCTTATGTTGCTGCTTCATTTCTTCTTCTTTTCGTCTCATTTCTTGTCTTCTTTGTTCAGCATATTCATCTACCGTCTGTTTAAAAATGTCAAACTGATTAACATCTTCCTCATATCTGATCTGCGGAGTATCCGTAAGGACGCGATATACATCCTTGACCCAATTGGTAACTTTTAGAGTTTTAACATATTCTGGCTTTTACATACGTCTCTCTATTACGATGTCCAAACGCGGCAATATCAAGTATTTCATCTGGGTCATGGATAGCGGTAATACCTTCGGGCGTAAATTTATCTATAATTTTATTTCTAACTTTTGGTAGTTTAGGCAATGTCTCAAGAGCCCTTTGTGCTGCCTCAGTTGCTGTAACAATTTTCTTTGTTGGTTCGGCAATTGTTTAAATAACTGTTCTGTACCCTCTATAAATTCCACCTGAGATTCCTGATGCGATTGTAGTTGTTTTTTGACAGAATCCCGGACGGGGAGATATTTCTTAATTGCCTCTAGTCGCTGTCGAGCCGGCTTAGCTGTGTGAGATTCCATTATTGATATAATAATGATTTAATTACAGCAGCAGAGGGTGACAACTCCGATTATGTGTCCGACGAGTAAACGAACACGCATAAAAAAAATGAAAACAAGCGCGTCAACGAAAAAGTAACTCGGTCGGTTAGAGGCTTCGGTTTGGTGTTATTGACCTTGTATTTTCAGTCTTTATAGGAACCTTTATTTTTCAAACAATGACATTCTTGACAAGTGGTCATTCTATACAAGTGGTCTGTTCACCCTCTCTGCTGCTGTGTTGCATATCAGACTGAGACTTGGCGTTCAGTAAATATGAGATCACGAACAGTCACTTCCTGTAACTTAGTCTTTGCATGTAGTCTCATCGGATTGAAGAGCTTGCCATCAGTCCGGAATGTCGATCCGAGTATGATAGTCACGGAAGGCATCACTAAGTATAGCAGAGACCATCACACTGAAGAGGGAAGGGGCTAAAACACAGTCCTGCTTGACTTCATTGGTGACTGGGAATGGTTCAGATAATTGGTCGTTGTTCAAGACCTGAGCAAGAATGTTAGCATGGAACTGCCGAATCATGATGAATTTCTCTGGGCAACAGATTTTGCCATGATCTTCCAAGGTCTCCACGGCTGACTTGTGTCAGAGGGTTTTGTCAGGTCGATGAATGTCATGTACATGGTGGAGTTCTGTTTCTGACATTTATCCTGGAGTTGACAAGCTAGAAACGACATGTCTATGGGCCCTCGTCCTTTCTGATCCCACACTTACTCTCTGGCGACAGGAGTCCTTGATCAATGTGATGCACAGGACGATTCAACAGAATTCTTGGATGTATTTTGCCGGCCTCTGACAACAAGCAGATGTTCTCATGTTGGCGCACGATTGTATGTTGCCCTTCCACTTGTAAAAGTGGACAATGAATGAGTCCTTATACTCCTGGGGTATAGTTCCCCGAGTCCACATTGACTGGAAGAGTTCAGTAAGTTTTTGTGTCATTTGTGCCATGTTTGAAGCTCCAGCTTTGTTAAATTATGCTGGTATAGCAATTGTTCCAGGTGCTTTCCACTTTACAGCAGGTCAATTGTTTTCACAGTCTGAGACAACGTTGGAGGATCAGAAAATGTTATGTTGATTTCCACTTCAGACAGTCGTTCAATTGCCTCCTCGCTGATATATGACTGTTCATTGAGAATGCTGTTGAAGTTACACATCTTTGTAGTATATTGTCTTTATCATTTAGCAGCCTGGAGATGGAGCTGTTAGCACCAACATTGGATATTGTCCTGATGATTGTGGCCCTTAGATTGTCTTCGAAGCATCATAGACGTTCTTCATGTTATTCCTGTCTCCGAAGGACTGGATCTCATATACCTAATTGCTTAGTTGATTGGTTATGGCTAGTTACATTAATGTGTGGATGAAACGTTTTTGTGTGCATTTTTCTTCAACTTTTAATTGTTAAGTTTCAAAAACGTTAGATTTCAACTATAAATTGCATGTGCTGCAGATCACCTTAAATATGGTAAATTTGTCCTATGTACTGTATACCATACTTATATGATTTATAGGTAATTGTAAGCAATGACAGCCCCAGTGATCACGTGTATCTTAAAGCAACGTAAGGACTAATTACAGGTAACCCAGTTAACCTGTTCCCCATGCACACAAAGTTTACAGCTTTCAACAGAAGTGTGGTAAGAAGACAATCGTAATAATGGGAATAAATATTAATAGTTTGCTAATCTTTCAACAACTTTTTTGCATGCAAATTATATTTTTGTGACAAAACCGATAGCCACTTCAATTAGAATACAAGAGGAGCTCGATCACAAATTAGACAGGCCCGGCTATCGGATTTTTTTTGCACTGAATTATGTATGTAATACAGATCACAAACTTTCGATCTCGTTAAACTGCGTAGCAACTTCAGAACTCATAAACAAAATATACTTTTTTGATTGGGGGTAGTTTGGTGCTATTAATGTATTATCAGAATGATTTAAATGTGAGCCCAGGTTTCCAATCATATTGTTTACGCTAATGTTATGAGGTTAGATTACCAGTCACGCTGTTTACATTATTGTTAGGTGAATTCTTAGCATTTCCATTAAGTTTAGTTCTTAACTGTTTCCACTGTAGTAAGCTATGCTTTCATACGAGTTGTTTCTTCGGCTTTCAACTTTTCTAATTACGTTTCTAATTTCTAATCACCGACCCAAATTATCTACTCAGCTTTGAAGGAAATATTTTCAACTGTACAGTTAGAAAAGATTTTTATAATTTTCCATTTTACTTCTATGTTCATCTTATTTTCCAGGCCTTTTAAATATTGTGTTAAACTAAGTACCAGAAAATAGCTAAAGCCAACAAGTTTTGTAAAATTCAACAAATAATTTATTTCCCTGGAATACAAAGTGAAAATTTAAAACACACTTACAGTATTGTGAATTGAATCCCAAATAGTCATAAAAGTTTTATCACAAGTCAAACTGTATGAAATTCAAATTGAATTCCGGTGGAATTTATTCATGTGTCTGTAGTCTCGAACATGGTAATGTGCCAATGGCCTGAATTGTGATTATGTTCTAACAGTCTTTGGATGTATCAAAATAATATAATCTAGAAATGTTCTTGTCTGAATTCACTATAATTCCAAATCATTGTTCTAGTCCAATATTATTGCTGAGCACTTTATATTTCCAGCGAATAATAATTTGAATAAATAATTCCACCCAAACGAAAAACTTAACACAAAGTAAGACTGACTGTACTTTAAGATGTTAAGGCGAGAAAAAATATTTTTTGATAAACAAGATTATAAAGCCCTCTACCTGACCTATGTCGCAATTACCATTTTCTGAAAATACTCTGTCACTTAATAGAAACTTCCATTCTAGACGTTTATAGGGTCAGAAACAATGCTATAAACATGTTTACCATTAGTAATGATTTGAATATGTAATCCAGAATCATAGAGAAATATCTAGCTATGTATTCTATTGTTTACAAAATAAACGTCACTTGTCAGGTACAACATTAACTTGACTTTGGACAACGTCAAGTATAAACTATAGATGTACATAACATTTACTCATTAAGAAAAGCCAACAAATAATACAAATTAAATATACATAATATTTGGAATTCTGCAAAGGCGTTAGCTTCAGATCGCACTGCATCGAATGTTTCTTTGACAAACAAATAGATAACAATGTTTGGCTGATAAATGTGCTTGTACATATTGTAACATCATGCTCACTAAGCCGATCAGGCAAATGACTTTGAGATTTTGCCTGGTAAAGAGGTCAGGGCGAGGTCTAATATATTCTACCACAAGCTGAAAAGTTGATTCTATGCCATGTTCATTTATAATAGCAACAGTAGGTGGCCCTTTGAGTTACTACACGTATTCCCGAGTTACCATCTTTTATTTGTTCAGTCAGTGTTCTAATAATTAAAATCCACCATATTATGTATATGGACATGTGTCCGTTCTTATAATTAAAATCCCCCATATTATGTATGTGGGCATTGTTTCCGTTCTTATAATTAAAATCGTCCATATCATGTACATGGGCATTGTGTCCGTTGCTATAATTAAATTCCCTCATATCATGTATATGGACTTTGTGTCTGTTCTTATAATTAAAATCTCCAAATATCATGTATATGGGTATTGTGTCCATTCTTATCACATTTTATCTTCTCAAGCTGTTTTCTAATCAAAAATTATCGTCATAGTGACTGCTAGGTCCTCTGTACTAACTACCTATGACGTGTGATTGTACAATTACTGAGATTTGGCCCATTCGGATCTGCTGTCCAATTTATTACGACTCCATTGTCTTAAAAAATAAGTAACAGAAAGAGCGAAAACCAACAAGCTTTGTAAAAGCCAAAATGTGTTTCCTTGACTACAAAGTGAAAATTTAAAACGAACGTACAGTATTGTGAATTAAATACCAAATAGTCTTAAAAATTCTATCACAAATCCAAATGTATTGAGTTCGGATCAGTATAGGACATCCGTTGATGCAGTAACGCCACCCTGCTTCAGGGCAGTATAGGAGATCCGTTGATTCACTAGCGCCACCTGCTTCGTGGCAGTACAGCACATGCGTTGATATAGTAACGCCGCCCTGCATCGGGACAGAACATTTTCGACGCTGAGTAAATTCAACAAAGTGTTTAGGAAACAGTACCATCCAGTCTCTAACGAGTACAACCATGACATTTGCATCACCTTCAAACCGCCCGATGAACCATTGTGAACAGCAAAGCATTTCACGAATGCTTATATTTTATTCCACTGTCCAATGGATTTAAAGATATAAACTTTGTGTACTTTTAATGTATATGTGGTAGTGATTATGTATGTGCGCTTATTCTCAATTGTATAAAGTCACTTATGTGAAGCATTTGCGTTGCCCACCCTCTCTGCCCCTCCTCCACAACTATGATGGTTATAGTCAGTTTTTGGTGCACTGACCACTCTGAGGTAAAATGGTATCAATTGTAAATGAAGGAGGCGGGGGCGGAGCCTGTTAAAGATGTAAAGAACATTGTACACAGAAGCGAATAAAAAAGCTTGCTGTAACTCTGCAAGACTTGTAGTTTCTCCCAAGCTCATTTAGAATGTGAAATTAATTTAAAATGTCAAATTAAGTTCTTTTATATTTAGATTTTGTACTGTCATCTTTTTTATAAATGTGACACTCATCAGTGTAATTGTATCTCTTGTGACAAGATAATTCTTACTTCTAACACCTCTTTAGTTCTGGCAGCTATCTTTCTTATGTACTGTGGAGAACATCGACTGTCCTCGTCAAAATGTCATCTAAGATTGCTTCTATCACAGTATGCAGTGCTGGATAAAGGCCTTCCAGGATCCTAAGTGTTGAAAATATTATTGTGACCCACCCCCTTCAAAAAGTGAACTCAAACAACAATATTAAAACTATTAAGGTCGGAAAATACCAGTGTTGCCATCATTCCAAATCAAAATATTCGTACATGCAGATCGAAATGGTGATATATAATTCATTCAATTTTATCATCAATAATTAATTTTAATTTTTTAGGTGCCCCTGTTGGGCTGGTGGCCCAAGCACGTGCTTTAGTGTTCTTAATTGGTAATCTGGCACTGACAATATGTGATGCTCATACT
>JAECUM010059514.1:0-17917 GCA_016617855.1 Megalonaias nervosa
ATGTGTTTGACATTTCTAAAAAACATAAAAAAATACAAAATATGATCGAGATATGAATTAACATAAGGGGTCGTCCACATATGACGTCACGCATTTTTTGCCATTTTTTACCCCACCTCGACCCCGTCGTCACACTTTGTCATCAAAACCCAGACCCCCTCTATGTGACGTCACAAATCTCTTAACCCCCCTCCCCTTTTTCCCCCAATATTTTGTAATACTGAAAGTAAATGTAATGTAAATCAGTTAACTATACAGACAAAGCAACAATCTTTTATGTAAAACAGTGTTTAATTAATCAGGCTTTTACAAGGACTCCTTGGCTGATTAAAAGTTTATAAAATTATTTTTAAAAATTTAATTAATTTTAAACAGAAAACAAAATGAAATGTAAATTAAGCACATCAATCACTTCAATTCTTACGAACATTACAATTTCAACAAATCCACAAAAATTATAAGGGTTTAAAATCTGAAGTATTTGTAAATGAATTACTTCTTTTCATAGTTATCATTATACCAAGGCAAGGTAAGTTTCTCCTCCACTGAACGAACAAGAAATCCATTTGCTTCTAGATTAACATCGTTTATTGGAAGGGATATTCCCTCCAAACAAGCTCCTCCTCGTCAATCTAATCCACACTTTCTCCATTCTCCGCATTTGCTAAGATGACCATCATTTCGCGTTGCCCTCTAGCAGCGACTCCCATTGGTCTGATGCGCTTCGATGGAACTGCTATTTGTTTGTGAAGGACTGAGTGACTGCACCTGAGAGCTGAAGTACATGTGGCATATATTGCAGTATCTTGCATATCTTTCTCTCATTCAGCACAGATTGAAGTGAAGGGCAATAAAGATCGTAGGGAATTGTCCGAAATTGTTTGCTGACCGAGGTAGAATGTTTTCCATTTTGAGACTTTGAGTTGCAAATAAGGATGGAAATTTGTGGAAGGCTCCATCTGTTGCTCGTTTTGGAACATTAAGTCCTTCACATATTTTAACAAGGGGTAAAGGAGGAGGAAGAAATCTGTCTTTTATCACGCTGAAGTATGAGCTTCGTGCTTTCGAACAGCACATGTTGTAGTCACACTTCACAATCTGAAGCTTCTCGTGGGTCGGTGGTTCTTTCCGGGGTTTTCCTGGGTTCTTCCCCCACAATTTATACTGGGCGCCATGTATAGCCTATCCTGTGCTGAAAAATGGCGTTAAACCCTACAACAACAACAACAACAACAATCTGAAGCAAGTATTGACTTGAGTGGACATGGGTGTCACACCAGTTTTGATCTATACGCAATATATTCTGTTCCATGAGCTGTGAACTTAATGGATCCTCATACTCAGCAATGGGTGGGTAATTGTCTATAGTCAGCTGTGACCATATTTCAGCCAACGTTTTGCTGGTAAATTCGAAGTTTTTCTTCTCTAGCTCAATATCAATTGTCTTACCTTGTTCGTCTAAATGGCTGCCATAGTTGTCATGGGGTAATATTAATCCACTCAATTCCCTGCTCTGTGGCACCATCTTTCTCTCCGCTCTGTTTGAAGAACTTTGTCCCGGAGCATTTGTTGCAACGAAGACAGAGTCAAGATCATGTTTCAAGAAATAGTGGATGGCAGCCTTAATGAGTTTTTGATACCGTGGGTTTTCATCCGGCTCACCATTAACAGTTTACTCTTGATGGTGGGCCGGATTAACATCAATATTCTCAGAATTGGCTTGACCAATTTATCAATACCAATCCTGGTTAAGGTATCGAACTCGGGCACAACTTTTCAAAGTCAAATCCATGGCTGAGTGCTGTTGATGCAGGGTGTTTTCCAGATCGGATGGCTATAAAAGTTGGACCAGAAAATCCAACAGCGTCTCTGTTTCCAAGACGGTTGCGATGGATCTCATTGCCGGCAAACACCAA
The DNA here is from genome assembly GCA_016617855.1 of Megalonaias nervosa. Classification (NCBI taxonomy): domain Eukaryota; kingdom Metazoa; phylum Mollusca; class Bivalvia; order Unionida; family Unionidae; genus Megalonaias; species Megalonaias nervosa. The sequence continues at coordinate 1,917 of JAECUM010059514.1, forward strand.
GAGTATACGCTTGTTCCGGGCAGCAACTACCCACTCATGGTCAGGAAGGCTTACTTTATACTCAACGTGCATTAGCAGTTGACTCTGCTCATTGGCAGCGACCAGATCAATTGGGACGCGACATTTATCGTCCTGGTTCATAAAACAAACATCATCCGGTTCAATCATGGAAGAGAGTTCTTCTAAATGTCTTATTGTAGCTGTGTTTAGTATGACTACCATTTTGCGTTCTAATTAACTTTACTGGGACAGCGGTTACATGACGCTTACCTTCTGACGATGAACTACGAATAGGAAGTAGACGAAGGTATTGTCCTCTTCGACTTACAATGAAGCCATCTTTTTTAAATGCTCTGTTAATTGATCTAAGGTTTTGATGCTTCTGAGGACTTCGAAGTGTCTGTTTTCATGAGAAGCTGAACATGCAATGCGATATCCAATATAGTTTGCAAAAGCAATGGTTGTTCCTCATCAATTTTTGGTTGACCACATCTGGCCCTGATTTTCAGTTTTGAGCACAGTTCAGTATTATCTTCCAGTAAATCATTCAGTTTTGATTTTTTGTTGTAATCCCTAGCTTTTTGGGATCTTCTTTGATCATCAATCTTCCTCTTTAGTTTCTTTTCCAACTCAGTTTTTCTTTTTTGTTTATCTTTTAACTCTAAGTTCTGCTCATTTGAAAGTAGTCCTTGTTTCTGCCGATTATGCAAACCAACGAGGTCAGAAGTTATGACATCAATTTCGGACTTCAAATGTAATTGGACAGTAGTATTTCTCGGAGTAGCCAAATGGCTTGTAGAAGGCAATGTTTCAGAAGTAATGAGATTCAAGACATTAGTCGCTTGTTCATTGGACTCAAAATTATCCTGAGTAGAAACTTATTTTGTAGCTGATGGTGCTTGTTTTGTCCAAATATTAAGAAGTGATCCTTTTTTCATAACGGAGATAGTCTTGAGCTCTTGCAACAACGGAGATAGTCTTGAGCTCTTGCAACATATGGTTAACTTTTTCAACCAAATCTGTGTTATTCTTGATAATATTCCTCTTTATAACAAGTTCATCTTGGCACATCTTTTTGTTTTTTTGTAGGATATGCTAGCACATAAGCGTTAAATAAAGATTGATATAATTTATTTGTATCCATTGCTGTGGGCTGCCGAAAAGTCATGAAAATTAAAACTAATGTAACACTGGACACCTTATATTGAATGGTTTCAATAGCGTAAATGTTACTAGTACAGAACGCTGGCTCAGTCCTCAAAGTTCTTCGCTCACCTCATCCTGTCTTTTTTAGACTGCCTTTTTTAATGTCATCTAGCTTCAAAGACTTTTTTGTACTAGTAGGACCGTTTATAATCTGGCTCTTCAGTGGTGTCAACAAAACGTTTTCAATAGAAAGAATAAAAAATCTAACATTTGTTATGTTTATTCCCTTTAATGTGCGGCGTCCCACCGCGACACAGGGCTCAATTTTGGCCTACTCAGCTAATTGCATTTGTTGTTTTTTCACATAAACGTATTGAAAAATTAAATGTTCACGGCGGACCGAATACTGTCTTTCAACTTGATAAACCCGTGTGTCTTTGATCTCCTCGACTGTCGTCAGGATGGTGATAACTTGTTGGCTTGTTATTTTACTTTTCTAAACTCTAAGTTTAATCACCAGTAGGCCTGTAGTTGATTTAGTCCTCATTTTGTTTTTAAAGTATGTATTACATTATATTAAAAAAGGATTACATAGCTAAAAAAACAACAGTTTATACCAGTTAAAGGTTATAACAATTACCCAATATTTCATCTGTGATAACAATATTAACATAAGTCGTCCAAGACAGAGTTGTTATCTATTGCGGATAAAAATGGACTGAGGACGCAGATCACAAAATCTTTTTTATTCTGACATTATTTTTGAAAGAAGCGTTCCACACTGATATTTATTGTCACGTCACATATTTTCAAAAAAAAAACCCGTCACACTTCGTCACAAATTTTTTACCCCCTCCCCCCTCACTGCGTGACGTCATATGTGAACGACCCCTAATCTCACATGTTTGCCAAGCTACTCAACATTTTTTAAACCCTGACAGAAACAAAATTCTTACATAAAGCACCAATTATAGCTAGTTATGCTGTTTATTACTGAATACAATGTTCCTTAAGCTCTACCCACCTGAGTAGTATGTTAGAGTGGGAGTTAATCCGCTCTGGTGGCCTAGTGGTTAGAGCGTCCGCCTCGGATGCGGGAGGTCGCGGGTTCAAACCCCGGCCGAGTCATACCAAAGACTTTAAAAATGGTATTAACAGCTGCCTCGCTTGACGCTCAACATTAAGAGGTTAGTGTTAGGACTGGTCGGCCTGGTGTCAGGATAATGTGACTAGGTGGGACATCGTGCTGCATGTCTGCAGCATGATGCCCCAGTGCTAGACATCACTATAAACTGTCACACTGTAGACATCGTAGCGATATGAATGAAAAATTGTTAAAGCTACGTTAAAAATCTAAATCAAACACACACACAAAGAGTGGGAGTTCTGGACCACTTTTGGGGGGTCACTCAGTAGCATAAAAAGTGGGGGGTTTACCGCTTTTTCGTGGGTAGTTACTCAGTCGCCCGTGTTTGTTGTGAAACTATATTTTTGATATTAGTGTGATGAATTCGACTATGAGATCACCATTGGTTCGTCCTTGTACTTTCCAAGAACCTTTTTATTATCTGCACAATAAAACCGGTTATCCTTTGGATAATCACTGAGGTCGAAGTATTCTTGGTGATCGTACATATCCTGGTAAACATCTTCTGTTTGAAACTCACAGATGAGTGAATCGATATCCGTCATGAGCATACTAGCTCGATCTCCGTACATCGACTAAATAAATCCACAATGGAAATCGAGCATGAGCATTTTAGAAAGATCCAGTACAGCGGCTCCATCGCAAATGGGTTTATCCAGCTTAAGTTTGGTTTTTCTGGACTCGATCTCGACTAACTCTTCGTCAAAGATTTTCATGTGCATGAAATCATCCGATGAGGCAAGTTATCAAGTCGTCGCAGGTCGTTAATGATTTCAATATTTCTGCGTTTTCTGGTTTTTCGGATGGTCTTTCCGAAGTTTTCAGAAATCTTTCATGAGTTTGAAGAAATCTTTGTCGAAGTCCGTGTTAACTTTGGTACGTTGCGATGTATTGGAGTCAATGTAACTTTTCATCCACGGAGCCTGATTAAACTTGAAATCACGATGAATTTTATCAGTGCCTGATCTTGTAAACGGTAGTATATGATGTACTTGGTCTTGTTCATGACATAGGGTATAAGTCTGTTTTCTGTACTTTGCTATCTCCATGGCCAAAGGACTATATTGAATAAGGGCCATTTTCTGCCCCCTCTCCAGATGTCCTCACATGATGTACACTGTACACTTGAAGTGGTTAACATTTATCTGTGTTCACGTGTCCGTTACCATGGCTACAGGGTGTCAAAACACTATCAAGAAAGACATGAAAAGTTGTCATCTTTTCCATTTACTTCTCATATATACTGCTTTACCATGAGCTATTCATTTTTATTACTTTAGGGGTTATAAAGCTCTACAGATAAAGTTTAGTTTCTAAAGCTATTCCAAAATGGTCCATCATAGACAAAAATAGAATATAGAACTTACAAGTCAACTGAAAATTGTTTCTAAAATACGTTGACAAAAAGGTACTTAATCATAAAATACAAAAACTGTTTCTCAATAAAATATTGTTTAGTATTATTGAATGATGTTTAATATTTTTGAATTATTTAAATGATTGTTTGATATTATTGAATATGACTGTAAAGGTGTTAATAGAGGCTTGTAGGTTCGCTTCTTCGCCGAATACGTGGGTTTGTTAACTTCACTGGAAATGACAAATGTTCTTTATGTATTTATGTACTTTTATCCTTATGATTTCATGGCTATAACACACACACAGACACACACACACACACACAAACACACACAAACACACACACGCTACTGTGTTTCTATCTTTATAAGAAAAATAAAATACTGTCTTCCGCACCCCTTGACGTAGCCAAAAGTCAAACCATAATCTATTTATAAACTATGTATTCATCCATACATATGCAATATGGACATTAATAAGACGTAAAACAATATTGGTTCAGCATTTTTAATAAACTTCTGAAAATTTTGAAATATGTTTTAGAAGTAATTGGCATTGGATAATTTAGGAAAGAAACAGACTATAGGTATTGTACTCTCTAGACTTTATGCGTCTATTTTTAAACCAGCACGGGAATAATGCATAACACTGACTACATACAGTGTCTGTGAAATGAGGGGATGTACATGTGTATAAAGAACATATACCTATCATGACCAAATGGAAACACAATCATTTTATTATTTGTTTTGCAAATGCTATTTACCAGCACTTAGAGTTTGCAAAGATGGTGATTTACATCGTACAAGATTCGGGATTTATAGAATGAATGCAACATTCAAGGAATTTTTGGCAACAAGTTTGCACATAAACTTGGATGAAAATCGAGTCAAAGTAAGTATTGTTCTACCTATTCATTGTTCAAAGTAACCATATATGACTATACTCTCTCTCTCTCTCTCTCTCTCTCTCTCTCTCTCTCTCTCTCTCTCTCTCTCTCTCTCTCTCATGAACATGTAGGCCTATATTCAATTCTTTGTAGTGACTTAAAACTGGGGCCCTCGATGGGGGCAATGAAAAAGTTAAAAAACGTATATAAAAATTTTAACGAATAAAATGACGTTATATGAATATGTGTTCATATTTACCATTAAAGCAAAGCTAGTCACATTATTACATTGACTACTATAATTTGACATGGGTTTCGAAGGCAAATTTTGTGCATCAATATTTTCAGTACTGTGTACTATACATGCAGGCCGACATTCTTGTCCGTATTCCTACGCAAAAACCATGCGAATATCTCACCGTAACACTTTCTATATAACCGGAGGTTCAGAAAAGTGTTAAATTGACAACCTATGCAAGCAAGAGACGACGAAGCATCTGATAAAAAAATGCACTCACAAAACACATATTACCTAACGGTAGCAGTTAACCAAAACTAATAGCAAATCCTGATGATAGTAACGTCCCCACTCATCTCCCCACACTATGACCCAGAGGTGAAACACTCCTGCCGTCTGTACAGTTGAGATGAGCAACTGTTACTGTAATTGCCATTTATTTTTTTTGGTGTATTTAATCCTTGGACCTCTCTTAGATTCACTGGGAGGTGACTAGTCCGAGTTTCCTCTGACCCTTGCCATCCCATGTTTGATATTTGGACATTTATGTTGGGGTGTAGGGTCAGAGGAAACTCGGACTAGGAGGTGACCAGACAGAACTTGCAGTCATCAGAGAGAATAAAAAGCATTAAAAATAAACTATTCAGGCCGACACGGACTTAAAAAGTCAAATTATTAATGAGTATGTCTTAAAAATATACCTTTTTATATTCATTTGAATGTGGTATGCCAGATTACCCATTAAGCATACTAATCTGGTGCTTAGGGCACCAGCCCAACAGGGGCACCAGAAAAAAATTATAATTATTTGCTAATGGTAAAATTGAGTGAATTATATATGGTCATTTTGATCTGCATGTACTAGTATTTTGATTTGGAATGGTGGCAGCACTGGTATTTTCCAGACTTTTTTAGCTTCTGATATTATTTTTTAATTTCACATTTAGTCGAAGGGGTAGGGTGCTATAATATTTTCACTGATGAGGGCCCTGGAAGGCCTTAATCTGGCAGTTGTTATGTATTATCATTCTCTCTTCCTTAATATCACACAAATAAGATGACATATTAATGGAAACATCATGATATGGTTGACAATTCAAATTACACAAAAATATCATTTGTCTTACAACTAAAAAGGAGCCAGATGAAATATTGACGAAAGTAGTGGTCAGAGTGTAGAAAAACAACTCATTTGATTCCAAATTGTCATATTCATATTCTAGAATAGATGATGCATCCTTAAGATGACTAATTAGTGATGCTTTCTTTGACAACTCATCATGTACCCATCTTTTGCAGCCAGAAAACCATAGGAAACTAGACATGTGCACAACACCCAACAACCCAAGCACCAACCTTGCAGGTACAATACCATCTTTTGATGGAGTCCATGGAATATTTCAGCTTGTATTGGATCCCCAGTGAATGGATTTATTTTTAGAGTGGCAAGACTGGATTTTTACATGAAATAGACCTGGAAACTCCATGCATGCCATAACCTCATAGTGCCCCTCCTCTGTGAGATCATCATTTGTATACTTTCGAGCCTGTTTGACTTGATAAATGCCCATAATGATGTCACGCAGGTAATCAATTGATATCCTGGGGATTCCATTCAGTTTCCAGGTTGATGCATCCATCTTGAATAACAATTTGTGCTTATTCAGCTAGTTATTCTCTTGAACATGTATTTAAATCTTATTCATTTACTGGAATTGATTCATTTTCAAACCAAAAAAGGTGGAAATAATCATCATCGGATAAGGAAGAAAGAACATCAACGTTAAGATATGACTTTGTTTTAATTAGTTTCTTCACATCTTGTACAAGTGATTTAATATTTGTACTTGAAAAGTTTTCATCAAACTCTTTTGTTGCAATGATAGATCGCCGGGATTTATTAGTGAAGTAGAAGATTTCCAAATGGAATTTGCAACAGCTACTATTTGACCTTATAAAAAATACTACACTCTGCAAATGACTGGCTTATGTTACATACTGAGACAATGACAAGATGATTTTGATGCCCATATGGTTTTTTACATACAACACAATGTCTATGAGATCTTGATGTCGATGGATTTTGAAGTTGAATTGATTGTGGACTTTTCATGGCAGCATTTGAAGTGTTTTAGACCATTCACCAAATTCTCATATCTGACTTAAAGTATCATTTTTGGATGCTTTTCATACATTTGCAAGTATTAACTTCAGCAGTCATATTTATACTTTAATGATACACAGAGCCTGCGAATTCCATATCATCAGTTTTTGTAGGGATGGAGCTAGAAGCTGATTTTATGAACAGTATCTAAAAAGAAACAACTCGGCTTATTATATATTAATTTTATCTTAATGTTTGTTTTGTATCATAAATTCTTGTGTTATCCATTATGCCATGTTAACATCACAAAATATTTATTCAGAATTAATTTGGTCTGAAGATACTGTATGCTTGATATGTTTTATGGTTAGTGCCAACTCTTCCCCCCCCCCGCCATGTTTGTTTCCACTTAAAAATATAGGTAGATGGACATTCTTTTAGCATTATTGTTAATGCTGTTATTATTATTACGTGTATTATTATTATTATTATTATCATTAGTAGTAGTAGTAGTAGTATTTTTAATAGTACCAATAGTATTCATAGTAGTGATATTTATATTCAAGCATGATGTCCTTTGAATAAAAGATTTTCATCTGTAATTGTTATTATATTTATGATGTTCTATTGTTATAATCATTAAGTGTATAAAGTTATGATGTTATCATTTAATGAAATAAAGAAAATATGCCATTCCAATAAATATGCAGTATTTAGATAAATAGATTGAACAAACTTGTTTTGTTTATGTTTATTTTTGCACATTAGGGGGTAGGAATAATACCATTATCCTTTTCAATTAACAAACCATAAATCAATTCTCTTACTTTAGCTTCCTTCCTCACATTTGCAACATGTATCCCACTCTTTGGAAACAAAATGTGTAATTTCTAATTTCAGTAATTTCTAGAAACATCATTGATTTAGTAGGCAAGTAAAACTTTATGTCAGTCCAAAACCAGTTTTTCTTGATTTGGAGGAGTGATTAGGAAAATGTGATAAAACATTAAGTCTTAAAACATTAAGCATAAACAAACATGTATAAAAAAATTATATTATATAACTAAGTAATAATAATCTCTTCACAACACTGGTTCCACCACAATCATTGTCTGATGCAAAGATAGTTGGCCACTCTCCTCTAGTATCCTTTCAGACGAATATTATAACCACAAATAATTATTACACTTTACAAACATTAAAATGATTTGCAAATGATTGAAGCTCATATAATTGCTGTTTTCTTGCATAGAAATATTGCAAATAATAGTTTCAATTATAAAATCATAAATCAGTTCAGTTACTGGGCTTCCACCGCGACTGTGGACAAGGTTCCCACTGTTTGGAAATGGTTTCTAGTTTCAGTAATTGTTAGAAATATTATTGATGTAGCAAGCAAGTTTAAAATTTGTATGTCAGTCTAAAACCGATTTTTCTTCATGTGGATGACTGCACTAGAAAATGATAAAAATTCAGTATGAAAATATTGAATATAAATAAACTTGTATGAAAGTTATAATATCTAATTATGGAATAATAACCGCTTCACAACACTGGTTCCAATACCATTACTTTATGATGCAGACATGATTGTCAATCCTTGTATAGTTCCATTTTAAATGAATAGCATATTGATAAAAAAATATTACCTTGCATGACATAAAAATACAATGATTTTCAAATTGCGCATTATTTTTGTTGGTTTTGAAAACTGATCAGTTACTAATTTTATTTCAAACCTGTAAAATTGACAGCCATTAGTATTATGGTTATTAGTTCTTAAAAAGAAAGAATACAAAAAAGAAATGGAAACAAAAAACAAATAAAGGTACTTTTGGGATTCGAACTTGGTGCGAAAATTTCGCATGTTGATGCTATACCATTTGAGTTATTTAAACTTGTCTAGTAGAATTTCTATATCATGCAGATGACACATTTCTTCCAAGGAGATTTATATAACTTCAGATCATCCTTTGTTGTTTGCCTAGTTAATGATTTAATTTTAAAGAATTAATATTGTTACTATATGAAGATAGACCCAGTGAACAAAATTTAATGAAAAACTACACTTGTTGTAACTGTTATTTCCATCTGGAAATTGACAGATTCATTTTAAAGATTACGTGTACGGAATTAACACTATAACGTTAATAGAGAATTAAACGTAGCAAACGGTATCGTGATGGAAATGAAGAAAAACCCCTGCTATTATGTATATTATTTACAGCATGCTTTTACAAAACACTGGCAACGGAAAAGGTTTATGAGGACAATTGGAAAAGCGATTAAAGCAGCTAATGCAGAACATAAAAGCTGGAAACAAGAACTTCTTACGCAATTTACCAAGCCACGCCTCATGCAGCAACCAACAAATCTTCCGCCGAGATGCTACTTGGACGAAAAGAGAGAACTAAACTCCTAAGTATACAAATCAAATCAGGCAACAACAAAACTAGGAGAGCAGATACTGACACAAAGGAAAGGATGAAGAGCTATGCCGATCAAACTCGAAAAGCGAAGTCAGATTTCAAATTTGGAGACAGTGTTCTAGCAAAGCAAGAAAAGAGAGACAAGTTGTCAGCTCCATTCATCCCCAAACCGTATGAAAATCAACAAAACATGATCAATGATAACAGCGGGAAGAGAAGACCATCAGATCACTAGAAATTCGTCATTCTTCAAGACAGTAAAGAATTCACCCCATATTCTACCATCGGACGACCAGATATTTGATACATTAAATCTAAAGAAGGGTGGAGATGCATGTGACACATATTCAACATCAGACTTAACATTATGAAGATCATTACGAGTCAGAAAACCACCAGACTACCTCAACGATTATGTGTGTGCAAAATGATGCAGAACTTTTAGAAGTTTTATCACATGCATAGCTATATTTTACTTATAAATAGTAGCGTAGTATGTTCTAGCTGTAAACTGTTCTCTAGATCTAGAGAATTAATTATAATAACATGTATATCTCATCAAATGGCAATTTAATTATACAAGCTGAAGTTGAACTCGACCATCAGTAAAAACCCAGATCATTATTAGCACGTGACCGTGAGAACTGTAAACCTACTTTACCCAGTCCTACGTTGACCATTTTGTACAGTATCAGAAAATTAAGACGCAAATTGAAAATACTCATGAATTTCTACTATCTTAATTTCTCTTGTTAGAAAACGTATTATTGTCATTATGATTAGTTCGAAAGAAAGTAAACTGATTTTCAATTTAAATACAAAAATTTTAAGTCTGAAAGAAAAGTAGGGATATACTATTCTCGAAGCAGTACTGTATGGTAATATACACTTTCCCACTGCTGAATCGGCAGCTTAGAGATCGGAGGTAAGACTGATATGTAGGGTGCTAAATGTAGGTCTGACAAATTGTCAGACATAGTATGTATGCTGTGGATTAAACGTGTGTCTGTAGAAACAGACCTTTTCCTCTATCATTTACAAAACCCAAACATTACAATGGAGAGTTCCAACCTGTCACTCAAACTGGGCACATTGACCAATCAAACATAGACATCGATTTCACTGCGTAGTTACGCGTTGCTATCCGCAACATTTGCTCACAAACAGACCACCTCTGTTCCTCTCTTATTACAATGCAGAAGAATTTGACTCCTTACGCAGAAGATCACTGAAAGTTTATCCGAAAAATGGTTCGCCGTTGTGCTTCGGGTCGTTATTATGAATGAATTCAAGAGGACATTTGTTTTTAAATGTTCCCAAACTAAATACCAGCAGGAAAGTGATGCATTATTTATAATCATATTTCATATATAAATACACACAACTTTTTTTAAATAATGATATTATTTGTTGTGCTTGTGAAAATGTTGAATACAATTTTATGCTAATTGTATGCTTATGTTCGAATTGTATATCATATTTGAATAATAATTTACATGCATTATGTATACGTGTTGTTAACTTTTGTCTTTTTGTTAACTTGGTTTAAAAAAAAAAAAAAAACTAAATTGAAATATTGGACTCCCACATCATGCTTCTACAGTGCTAATTTTATTACAATTTTCAAAATTGAGCATTATAACTGACGTCCACTTCACAAAACACCACCCAATACTTTAAAATTAGATGTTTACATCAGTTATTTCAAAATGTTAAATTTAATAATTTTGAATAAAAAAAATTTTATAATGGAAGGTTTTTAACAAATATTTTAACTTTATGAAAGAGGTAAAACTGTAATAAAAATAGTTCTTATGTCTTTATTAGGTTTGAGACTATAAATAACAGCAAGCTATGTCCTGCCATTTATTTAAATGTTGTCGTGCTGACGAGAATAAAATTGATCTCTTGCGAATTATTGATTTTATGACACCTGCAAAATGTTATGACATCAATGAAGTAATATAGAACGAGTCACACTAAATGGGAAACAAAGGAAAAAGCGGATGCAAATATATCCCCTGTCAACGTGCCTGTAGTGACTTATTTCGATGTGTCATTATTATTTTCTTCTATTTTAAGAGGTTAAGAAAAATGATCGTTTTAAATAGATCTGATACAAATTTAAATTTACTGGTTTATCAATGATACCCTTACTAAATATTTGATCCGTCCAATTGATAATATACGTTCACGCGGCGTAAAGAACATAAAATATTCCCTTCAGTCACTCAGGCAACTTTGTATACATTGTTTATTTATTTATTGTAATTTTAATACAGTTTTCCTAAACATAATTAAATTATTAATTATAGATTTAAAAAGTACTTGCTTTATTCTTTATAAGATAATTATACGTGTACGATATAAATTTAACGGGCGCAAACACTGCACGAATGTTTTATTTTAAATTTTTAAAAAAAATGAAACCATACTAATTCTGATAACTAATAAGTATGCATAACTTTGCAAGAACAGAAAGATATTGCTATTTTGTCCTCTTATAGTAAAATATCTTCTTAAAGTTTGTCATGCTGTTCGTTCTTCCTCATAGATCGCAAGCAAGGTACTGCAGCTATGACCTTATTTTCGCCATCGAAAATCCTAATTTCATTAATATATACATGTTTGTAGTAGTTCAACCCTTTCTTTAACGTACAATCTGAACGAATTTTGCAATCAGGTTGGAAAGTTTCAGAAATATTGTCGAGAATATTGTCCATTGAATCTGTAGCTAATGCTACTGAATCCGTCAATTTCACGACAGCTTGTGAACAGCAGCAGCAGTAACTAAGTGGGCGGAGTATATCGCTCGATATCGGAACTATCCATTGGGTGTTCCTACACAATAAACATCCCTCTACCTAGTCTCTGTTATATCAAACGACACCGACTTAGAATGAGAGCGGCGTAACTTCAAAGGTACTTTTAAAGGACCGAATTTAGCTGTCACTTTCTTCCTCAGTACTGATTTTGATGCGATCACAGCCTTTGAAAAATGACCCGACCGGGTCAGAATTCAACGAGGGTCAAATTTCAATGCTACACCTGGGTCGTTATTTAACAGGACATTTAAAAAAGGGTCAGATTTTAACCTTATATTTTGATCACGGCCGTTAAAAAATGCCCCGAGCGGGTCAGAATTCAACGAAGGTCAAAATTTAATACTACACCGGAATTTGAGGAAAAGAATCATACTTCATTGTATGATAGGACAAAAATCATCCTCTGGGTAGAATTAGGGTTAACAAGTTTGACATTCGGATGGAATTTCCTAATCCCACACCGATGCATATGAAACATTCTTTAAATTCTATAATATTTAAAGGGTCTTCAGATGAAGTCATGTCTGCCCCAAGTCAAATAATTAAAAATGTCGGTAGGGTTCTTTCTTAACCAAAGATTGTTATGCAGTTAAATGTTATTCATGGAATATATTTTGCGATAACAATTATCAGTTCCAAAATGCCTTCGTCATTATAATCTCTCTCTCTCTCTCTCTCTCTCTCTCTCTCTCTCTCTCTCTCTGTATCTTGTTACAGAAACTGGTCGAGATCACTGTTTAGATTAGCAGTAGTGTGTACTCTAGTTTATTTGACAGGGTCATGATAACAGAGCCTGAATTCGATTGCTCAGTTTGAGTCGACCAAATTGCTTTTGTCAAAGTACTGTTTGGCCCCTTCGCACGCCTGCGAAAGTTTCGCCTTTGCTCATCATCATAAATAAGTTTGCAAAGACATTTCTACATAATATAAGGATAAAAGTAAATCATATAAAGAAGTTTGCACATAATATAATGACGAAGGCACCTCATATAAATAAGTTTGTATACCATATAAAGACGAAAGCACCGCATATAAGAACGTTTGCACATAAAAAGACGAAAGCACCGCGTATGAAGTATGTACATCATATAAGAAGGAAAGCACCGCATATAAAGACGTTTTCACACCATATAAGGACAAAAGCACCGCATATAAAGAAGTTTGCACATCATACAAGTATGAAAGTACATCATATAAAGAAGTTTCTGCATGAGATAAGGGCGAACGTACATAATATAAAGAAGTTTTGAAATCGTATAAAGACGTAAGCACCGCATGTAAAGAAGTTTGCACATCATATAAGGAAACAGGCACCGCACATAAAGACGTTTGCAAATACTTTAAAAGAAGGGACAAAATCACATCATATAAAGAGGTCTGCACATCATATAATAAAAATTATCATCTTGTGGCAGCTCTGGCGTTCCAGAGATTAAAATCTAATTGCTTCAGTCGGACTATGCTTACACATTTTATTTTTTACTGACAATGCAATACTGACACAAGACAGTGGGGTGTTTTCAAGAGCTGTTGACATACAGCAAGACCTATTGGGTTTTTTCGTACTGATTTTAATGGCTCTGATTCAAGAAATCGAACACACACACACACACACACACACACACACACACACACACACATTTTATTTCGCACATATAAAAACACCCGCCATAGGTACGAAAATTTTGTCTCTCTACTACTGTTCATACTTTACATTTCGCGAGTACTGAGTTTCGAGAAAGTAATGTCCGACTTGTTCACAACTACGCTCATTCACAAAGGTGGACCAGACACTTCTTAACACTTTGCACTCTAATGAATATAGTGTACCGACCATTTGATTTACGCTGGGGGTGGGGGATGGACTTTTCTTTCCTGCCGAGATATTTGTATTTTCTTTAACCTTTGAATCTTTAAGCTTTTTCCAACTAATACAATGGATATAACAGGGTATTACGAGTACAACATAGATTTTACTTATTACTTGGACTGTCCGTTCACTCGACGCTACTGACTCATAGTCCTTATGGTTTTTCTATTCGGCTAATAAAAGAGTTCAAATGAATCAAGTTTAATGTAAGGAATTATTTTATGTCTTTGTTTTCATTTCTTGCAATAGTTGTTTTTACACGAAGACTTAAGATCACTTTCGTTACTGTATAGGCTTCTTGACATGAACAGTAATGTCGAAAAGGAATGTGTATGCTCCATGAGGCGACATCTTGTTTCGTTATCTCAATAGCTAGCATCCATTTTACATATCCTGCAGTAGAATTTCCGTACTTTGTTTTATTCACGATACTGACTCAAACAGAAAACGAAACTGAAACTCAAGATTTGGTTCGATGTGGTAAACTTGATTCGTTCTGGTCATGTGGTAATAGGAAACAAGTGTCTCCGCCAATTTGTCTTTCTGAAAGCACAAGGCAAGGACGAAACAAAACAATATAACTTAAAAATGTTGCAACTCGGTTATATGATTTCTAATTATTCAAAACATGCGCACAATGTGGTTAAGAATAAGGGATAATACAGTGCAACAAAGTTCGATTACACTTGGATACAGTGTCACAGCCACACAAAATAAACAAAATAAATAAATCATACATTCGAAGTACAAGCTTCCTTGATGCCTTGATATTTTAAATTGCTCTCAGTATTTGCGAGATTGCTTGCATATTTCTTTTTACTGTTGTTGATCTGAAATGGCCAGCTGCGTAACTTTATCTGTATCTCCATGTACAAGTTAACGGTCTTTATTTCATCAATGGATTTAGATGGTGCTCCATAGGTTAATATGTTAACTGCTTGCATCTTCCGAGTGTGCTAAATACGGGCTAAATACTCTGCAACATAGATCAAAATCGACTTAATCTAGTAATTTATCCATGATCTTTAGCTGTAGTCTTAATATTCCTCCCCGTTTGTTTGTACCACCCTACCGTTTTAACAAAGGAAAAGCATAAATGAGATACAAAAAATCCACAGAACTTAGTTCATTCATTCATTCATTTATAATGTAAAAGTCGAACCTACTCGCCGGTCATTTCCAGTTCCTGGACAGTGCCATTTTCAGCGAAGGGGTGGATACGCGACTATACATGCACGTACGTAGAAGGTTAATACTAAGGCGTCTGCTTCCGATATTTATAATGTCGCATGAAGCAAAGAAAAAGAATGGCAACAACAAATTTGCCTTTCACGTGGATCTAACATAGCAGAGTCGGCCCATAACGATCTCGGCCTACCCAAATCGACCCATAACGTACTCGGCACATAACATACTCGGTCCACATAACGAACTCGACCCATTATATGTTCTGTCAGTTCTTTTGTCCACGATTTATAATTTTGGGGACATCATGCAAAATATTCCTTTTTATTATGCAATATTGTCTGTCTGTCGAAAATTACTGAATTTCTTTTTGATAGCAATATGCATGATTGCGGTTCAACTTCTCTATTCCGTCTTTCGATATAAGCCAGGAAAGTTCCAGTTTTATATTGTCTTTCGTGCTTTCAGGGCACTAAACTTCAAGTATAATCTATGTATCACTTCGATGAAGTAAATATCCTTATCGACAACTAAATCAGATTTTTATCTAGAATATGCGTAATGACTCATGTTGACAAAGGTTTATTAGGGAATCAACACGGAGGCGCAAGGTGCACGCACATACCATTGTGGGTATTTGCGTCTCTATTGATACCTAGAAAACACTGGTGATATCTTGAGAAATCAAGTGCAACAGAGTGCTAGATGACAGTGGGATCCTTTTCCCTGACGTGCGTCAAAAATATTGATGATAAGAAATTTCAAACACATACAAACATACATACACACACACGTGTGTGTATCTATAT
>JAECUM010059518.1:0-26110 GCA_016617855.1 Megalonaias nervosa
GAGAGAGAGAGAGAGAGAGAGAGAGAGAGAGAGAGAGAGAGAGAGAGGGAGAGAGAGAGACATAAACTTTCAATCAGGAACACGTTGAATGAATCCCACTACACAATGAATGTTTGCGCCTTGGGGAATACATTAATGTACATTAAAATGATTTCAGTCTGTCTGCGAGAGCGGTAAATAATCTTCCATTAGCACAGAAATTAGCTCAGACTACACTTTGAGTTGTCACGCGACGACATTACGAGTACTTGTAGAAAACAAAAACCATGCACGTCTAATTTTGGCCTTCTTGAAACGCATTTTCACAAAACGGAGAAAAATCACAATTTATAGAGCAGTTCTTACTTAACCGCTGTCCCTCAGTTTAGCTGCTAACATTAAGAGTAACAATTTCCAAAAATGTGTTTTGAGCCGACCACAAAGATAAATTTATTTGAATAAAATTATTGCTAGTTTCCTTTTAGAGTATAGAATTTGCTTTAAAACTGATGCTTTCTACCTTTATATCAACCACCTTATTCCCTCCCCAGCCTCGCCTCAACACGATACTCGCCCACGCACAGAAAGGGAAAAAGAGACATGATATCATCGATAAAAATAGAATTTGACGTGTACACTGCTTGTTTGCTTCGTGAGGGACAGGAACACTTTTCTGGTATTATAATATAACCCTTGCACATCGTATGAAGGAAAGTTTAATATTGTCGATTTACAATTTTATTTACATCTTATATACCTGGTACACTCGAGTTGCTATTATGGTTTTCTGTTTCTTCAAGAAATTGGGATAGAGAGTCTAAGAAGGAAATATTCGTTTATTCAGGAAATAAAAACAGCCCCAAAATAACCATATGTAAAATCCGTGCTTTCTCTGATGAATGGTATGATGCATATTGCTATTGAAATTATAGAATGAATTAGGACGAAACGGAAATGTGAAACAAAGCCAATGAGCAGGGTATCAAAAATATCTAATCGGAGAAAATTAAGAAAAGAAGATATCAAAGCTGAAATCCGGTCATTGTAATGTTTGAAACAATTAAATATTTTGAACTCGTGTAAAACTACAGGAACACTTCAACACACATAAAGTACAGAGTTTACATCTTGCAAAATCTATCATTTCGGAGACAAATATTTTCTACAACATGTCCATTTAATAATGATATTTCTAATGAAATAAACAAACTTAATATATAACGTGTGTGAACTAGAAGTCAAATGGTAAGCAAAGTGCTCACTTAAATATTTCCCATCTATTACCCTGCCAATTATTACAGCTATACAAAAAGATGCGAGAATAGTTAGGTTCAATAGATTGTGTGATGTACTGACAAGAGAAACTATATATTCGCGACAGAGGTATAAAAGCTGATCTCATAATGTACTGTAGCGCAAATTGGCAGACCTGACCTGAGATATTCGTGTTAGTGCAGTGTTAAGCATATAAGATTATCATATAATAATCAAGATGTGTATACTTGTTTCCGTTCATTAATTTTGACTGCACATATTCTGCATTATCATCGTTAGGGTGCTTTCTTTTGCAACTATATTTTAGATACCTATCATCCGTAGACTTTTAACTAAAATCTCAACAAACCAAAGTAAACAGATAATATGTACGCCTGTCCTCCACTGAAAGCATTCTATGATAAATGAGATACATTATTATGCTACTTAAGGTTGTATCCTCAAGTCCCTTGTTTTCAGTTTATGTATTGCTTATTAGGAGCGACATCTCCAATTGTAAATACATGACTATATGATCTAGCAAATATCACCTGGCGAAAATGTTGATAAAACCTTGGCTGTTGGTGTTTTCTTTCCTGCGTAAACGATTGTCTAATTTCTTAAACGTTTACTTGCACAACGATGATGTCTTAGTTGCCTTGATTAGGTTGGAAACTGAACCCTTTGCTTGAGCTACACAGATGTACATAAGTTGTTGTTGTTTTCGTTGTCATAGGGTTTAACACCATTTTTCAGCACAATATAGGCTATACATGGCGGCCAATATTAATGGTGGAGGAAGAACCCGGGAGAACCCAGAAAGAACCACCGACCCAAGAGAAGCTACCGGCAAGCTTTCTCACATAACCACATTGGCCGAGCCCTAGACTCGAACCCACGCAGACAGAGGTGAGATGGCAGTGATCCGTAACGGTGAGCGCTTTAGGCCACTCGGCCACTCGGGGCCCTGTACATAAGTAAAGCTAAGTCTATGCTAAACTATCTACTGCTGCAACAGTACAAGTTAATCAATTTTTGATACTGCAACAATAAAAATAAGTTTCTTCGCTAAAACATGCGTGCTGCTCCAATAGCTGAAGTCAGATGTTTTCACTAAATTATGTGTTACTGCAACAGTAAAAATCAGTTTCTTCACTATATAATGGGCATCTTCAATAGCATAAATCGCTTGTTTTCACTACCACAACAGTAAATATCTTCACTAAGTTGTGTCATCCTGTAACAGTAAAAGTCAGGGTATTTCCAACTAAATTGTGGAATCCTGCAACATTTCTAGTTTGTATGTTTTGAAACGGCGAAAGTTAAAGTACGTTGAAGCTGTGCGTAGTCCATGGACTGGTATTAGCACTTGTTACGAATAGAACTTTCTGTCAGTTAGTGAGCATTTGAAGAGTAGCAGTGCTTAAAAATACTCTATTATACAACTTCCACACTACACCATCCAAGACATCGTTTGGAGTGACCGACACAATCTTATCTACAATCTATCACAAAGTTATGTACTATTCAACACAAACATTAACTATTTAATACACCGTTTGTAGTGACCACGATTACTATCAATACCCTGTGATTTACTACCCACCACCCACAGTTACTATCTAAAGCCCACTTATATGCTATCCAACTTGCAGTCATCAATACTCAGCTACTGGAGTCATCAATACTCAGTTATCTACTATCCAATGCCTCAAATTATAGCTCATTATTTATTATCCAACACTCCACATTTACATTTCTATCCAATGTTTCGTGTAAAGATAGGAAAATAATTTTCTAAACAAGTACTATGCAAATAGTTTTTCCATTTTCAAACTTGAACATAAAATGTTATCTAAAGCATAATATTTAACGAAGTGAACTATATTAGGTAAACAAAGTATAATCAGTGAGTCTTAAATCTACGATATAACAACCCTCCGTTTTTAGTAAACTCATTGAAGAACCAAATCGTTCTCATAAACATATTGGCACATAGGACTGACAAATTTTCAATTTGCAAAAACTGAAGAAACAAATCTGTCTCAAAATAGGATTGTCATGTCAACGCGCTTGCTGCTAATATGTTTATTAAATGATTAGGGTGAAATACATCAGAGCCTAAATATAGGATTGAAAAGTCGTCCGTTTGTAACAAATAAAAATATAAAGAGAACAATGGCGAATCGATTTAGTGAAATTATTAAAATCTACGGCTGCAAAAACGAATAAAGTAAATGGGATATATTTGTGTTTGCTTAATTCCCGTTAGTGGCATGAAAACCCCATCATGTAATATTCCCGTTAGAGTCCAGAGTGTCTTTCTCATGTTAAATTCCTGTTTTGGGCCACAGAGTAAGCTCTAGGTCCATAGTGCAATGCATTAATACACTCATATGCGTATTCTCCGTTGGTATAGTAATTACTGTAACATTATATTTGTTCAGTTGTAGAGCAATTCATTATGTTATAACTAGGCTACCTTAATTCAACCTCTGTGTCCAAGCCCAGAATGTAGGTTCTCATAAACTCTAGGCACAAGATTTGTACGACCCTCAGATCACTTTTGATCTGACAGACCTGTGTAAATGCATACCTGTGCAATCATGTATAGGAAACATTTTTTCTGTTAGATGCAGTCAGTCTGATAAAATGCTTTGTCAAGCCCATGTCAGTAAACATGCAAGTCATGATGGTCATTTTCATGGATATGTCTGTAGAGTACTTTTCAACAATTTTGTGAAATAATGAGGGGTAAATGTTTCACTTGAGAATAAGCTTAACAAGCAAATAACTGCGTTTATTGTTCTATTTGCTGTTGTCATTTTCAAAGTGTAGCAACATAAGTCTAAGTGTGCTGCTGGGAAAAAAAGACACAACATTCTGTTGAACTGGAATGTTCAGATAAAATTTATCACACATCTTTCTTCTAGACTGCTTGATACTCATACAGCTTTAATGTGGTTTCAGTCATTTTACATTTCCTGCATGACACAAAGATTTTGTATGAAACAAATAGTGAATGTATGTTCAGTGAGCTCATTTTAGATGAAATGTATATACTAATGACGTTAAAAAGTAGGAAGGCAAATGGTGGTAAGGTGATGTAAATACTGAAATCATTTATCACATTCTTGCATCTTAAGTTAGAGAAACAGTCTGTAAATTATCACTCAGTCTTTGACACGATTTTCACCATGTGTGGTATTGTGACAATAGTCTAACCCATTACCAATATAAACAAACTAAACTTCAGTCAACTTTTTATGAAACACAGGGAACATATTACTATTTGAATCTGATACAGGAATCATGTATCGGCATGACCTATCTTGTGCAGCGTCAAAATATACTCATACTAAAAGTTTGCAATAGATCATATCTACTAGAAAGAAAAGATTGTCTCTTCCTTGATTACATCACCATCATATATCCCACGTTCATTTACAATATGACCTAGAATAGTAAGTGGCCCTTTTTGAGCAGACAAAGTCATCGTCATCGGTCGACACACTTATATATATATATATATATATATATATATATATATATATATATATATATATATATATATATATATATATATATATATATATCGATCGGTACTATTACACTTTTTGTCATCGATGACTGCGCAACCTCCATGATGCAAGAAAGAAATCTACGAACCAAACCAAATTAGTATTTAGTGGCAGACACAATGGGCAATTCGACTGTAAAGGAATGAAAGATAACATAAGATATTTCACTGTCTTCCACACTTAGGATAGGAGAGAGATGGAAAGTTTAGTCAATGAGAACAATTATATACCAGTGGATAAAGATAAAATATTTGCAAGATTAATGAGGCAGGAGATACAAGTTACAGTTAAGGCTATACAGACCGTATAGCAACACTGTTACCAAGATGCTAAATATGTAAAATTGAAAGTGTCTACAACTTCTTTTTCCAAGCATCCGAAAATCATCTCGATGAATGAATGAGATAGATAACATCTTTCAAGGTCATAGACTACAAATTTCGGACGACATGAACGAAATTGACAATATAGTTCGGACAACAGGGACGTTCTGACGTTTGCCAATATAATCTTTGAATTTCCGCTTCTTTATGCTGCTGCATTTCAATCTCCACGATAGATATCGTTTTAGATCTGATGAGTAAATTGTCTTTACATCAATTAGTCGTCAATTAGTCGCCAATTATTCCATTCGAAACATACGATATATGCACGTCTATTTGAGAAATAGAAAAGTTTTAGCCATGTGGTAAGAAAATATATTGAATGTACACACATAATTTTTAATGCCCATGTCTGTGCAGATATCTCGTGAATATATTTCTTCATTTTCTGCTTGCAAACATGTCGACTTTTATAGCGAGGGTCCCATCTATATCTCCCTGTAGCATATTTACTCTTATATTACTATAAGGACTTCATGTTAACTTTGTGAGTGATTAGGTAAAATTCACACATCGAAAAATACCCAATCATGATCATTTAATCCTTATAATTCCAATTTCGTCCTTTCTATGGCGAAATCAACGTATTCCATTTGTAATTATACCCTTCAACATTTAAAGTTTTTCACATTTATGCAGAGGATTTATCTTTTTAGAAGCCGAATATCAATGCAAAAAGTTATGTAATTTTCTTTTTCATTGAAATTAATGACTAAACATCCAAATTATTCAACTAAGCAAAACAATCACCTTTATGGATTATTATATACATTCTTCAATGGTGTGGAGTTGCATTGATGGAGATGTCATCATAACATTTTCATGTAAACAAAGTATGCACTATGTTATTATATATGTTCATGATCTGTCCACGTAAAGATATTTCATGCAAATAATCTGATTATCGTCTTCCTGTAGTTTTACCATTTAAAATGTATTCAATCTTTGAATAATGGTCTCATAAATTTTTGTTTTTATTTTTGTGAAAGTTGTCATATTCACACCATACCACCAAAACCCACTCACACATTTGAAAATAAAAACAATAATAATAATAATAAAACTAAAACATTTAACATTGAAAACGCCAATGTTCCATTTTGTATTTCGTTTAGTAGCCTCTGAGTATTGATTTATTTCAGTAGCTTTTAACTCCTCCTCAGATAATTTCTTGAATCTTGGTTTATATTCTTTTACGGCCTCAGAATTGACTGACCCAGTTCCCACGTTATTATTATTGTTGTTGTGTGTGGCTAGGGTGACGGAGATCGTGGGGTGCTGAGTGAGGGAATTTATCAGTCTCCGTTGTTCTGTTTCATTCTCAGCGCTTGTAACATCCATCGCAATATCATCAAATCTATCTCCATCTGCTTCAATGGCTGTTATTATTTTTGTTTAATTCCTTGTCATCTAACTGTTCCAAAAAAAAAAAAAAAATCCGCAGAAAATTACTGTAAAAAAATTACCGTAATCGGCCATTTTGCTCGACTATGTAGCAGAGGAACGCCATATTGTGTAGTAAACTATGCATTTCAATCAAAGAATATTGGAAAAGTAATAAAATGGGTATAATTTATATTTATTTGCTGAATTAAAAATTTAAAGATGAAACAAATGTTTCACAATGACGTGTTCGCAATATATATTTAAATTGCAAACAGTACAAACACCGAAAGTAGTCCCAGAATTTATCGATGTGTAATAATAAACTCCAGATCATTATCACGTGACCTTTTATATCCAATCATATTCCAGAAAATCCGTTTCATTCGTAAAAATTGGAATTATTCTGAATTAGATTCCATTATGTATATACGCACAACAACCGTGAGAACTAAGAGGTTATAAACGTTGTCTGTTAGATAATGCTCGTCTTCAAATTCTGACAACACAACCATATTCACATTCATACTAAATATGCATGTTTGTCAAACAGACAAGTTCGGTAATTTCGAGATAGTTTTTCTATAACTGATTTTTGATTCCCTTCCGAGCTTCGTTTTCTTCCTGATAGGTCTGAACGAGCAGAGCTTGCTCATTAACCCACAATATAATAAAATCCTTACACCTCTCATGTCGTATCTAAACAGTCCTGGTATCCTCTTATTTATCAATATATAAAAATATCGCGGATATTCAATGGTAGCGTGCCAATCTTGGTTAAAGCTCTGGTAAAAATGATCAGTTGGAATAGTTACAGAAGTGAATCCGTACCTTATAATCTAGTATGTAGATTCTACGATCTACATACTTTCGCTTATTTTTATTGTATCTGTCGTATCAATGATTTACTCAGTTACAATATACAACAGCCCATAGATAGGCTTCGATAACCTAATTCATCATGTTGACAATACTACGTCTTCCTCTAAGATTGTTCACATAACAAATTAGATGCTCTTTTGATATTTTGAGAACTTCTTCTCATTGGCACATATCTACAATTTAGTTTTGTTAAGGATGACATTTGATAAATTTTTAGGGCACCATAACGATATGGATTGTAGATCAAAGGGATATATACTTAGGATATCAGAAATTCATATGACAGTCTTGATGAATTGGATCTCTGTTTCTTCCTGTTAGGTTACGGTGATCTCAAATCAGTGTATCCTCTATGTCTTTTTTTTCCAATGATGTTACACGTGTGTGCTTCGTCGAAGTGCTTTCTATCCATCTCGCCACATATCATTACAGCACCATCGTTATTGTATACCATCAATGTTAATGACCATACAGCTTTTCGATGCAGTTCATAGCTATATACACTCTTGAGATTTTCTTTGGGTCCTTTGATGTAGAACCAGAATTCAGAGAGTAAATGTTTTTTCCTATCATAACAGTATATTTGTGTATACATTGTAGGGGTTTTGATGATGTTGTCAAAATTGCAGTATATAATATACATAATGTTTAGTTGCTTTTGGTAGTAAATGAAATTCACTTTGGAACCCATTTTACTTATGACATAAATGAGACGACTACTAATTGATGCTAATTTAACTAATGTTGGTGTGTAGAAATGCTGTAGAGACTTCTTACAAAAGTAATTGTTACACGTGTAATTTTCATCTCCCGTGATATAAATCGCGACAAGCTTAATACTGGTGGGTTGACACAAGTAGTATATCAACACGCCTCTTTCGTGATCTATACATAATGATCCCTTATCACCAGTAGTATACAGATTTACCGATATCAACCTAGAAATCACATCTATCATTAAACTTGAATAGGTTTCGAGTATTGATCTCACAGAGGCAATGCTAGATCTATCTATCTATCTATCTATCTATCTACCTACCTACCTCTCTATCTCTCTATCTATCTATCTATCTATCTATCTACATACATACATACATACATACATACATACATACATACATACATATATATATATATATATATATATATATATATATATATATATATATATATATATATGTGTGTGTGTGTGTGTGTGTGTGTGTGTGTATGTGTGTGTGTGTGTGTGTGTGTGTATGTGTGTGTGTGTGTGTGTGTGTGTGTGTGTGAAATAGTAGTAGTATCTGCTGGTATGCTTTCTTTGAAGAAGCAGAGGTCAGAGAATAGATCGATGTAAAATGTACCACGAAGAGGTCTATAAAGAACAATATTTATGGTCAGGGATCCATTGTTTACGAATATCCATTGCGTATCCAAATTACCTCCTGTGAAAATGAAGTGTTCAACATTTGGAACATTCTATCAAGAACCGTATTCATCGCATTAAGATAATGCATATATAAACATTTTTAATTCATTCAGCTGTAAAATAGGTAATGAATTAGATATGTATATTATTAGGAACAATTGTTAGAAAAGTTCCCATACGTAGATGTTAATATTTCATGCCAATAAAATTAAGGAAGTTGAACACTTATATCATAGTTAAATCAAAATTTTTTGGAGGTTATTTTCTGCATAAAAATGTACACAATATTTGTATACATTATTTTTATCACTATTGCTCTGAATTACATGCTAGCAATATTGCAGTTAATAATGATGAAGCCGATAAGTTTTGTCAAAACAATGATTTTAAGATCGAGTATTGTAATTTTAAGGAGCCCGACAAGCCTAAAACAGCTGCAAAGGTAGAATCTGTCGTAAGCTTTGAGACTGAATAAATATTTGGCTGGTGACCAATTACTCAATGAATATTTTATAGGTAGGCATACTGTCATAGCATCCTGTAGATATAATTAATACTATATTAGATTCAACACATTTTCCAGAAAAATGATCAGAAGGTATTTTGGTGCCCTTGGTGAAGTAAGGTAATTATGATCATGTCAATAACTGAAGTGTAACTTCATTTACTTGTTTCACAAATTTATTTACTTTTAACGTAATCAGATATGTAATTCATTCGCTGAAGATAACGACTGATTACGTATTACTCAGTTTGGTTTTAAATTCAATTGAGCAAAATATATATGTAACGAAAGATATTTATCTTGTGAGATTACCGATATAAAACAACTACGTTTTGATAGTGTATACCCTAATAGTCTTAGGTATAAATTGTATACACTCAGTAGTAATGGTGAATTCTTTAGGATTATGCGAGATATTGAATGAATGCCATGCTAGGGGTACGTGGATGTACCCCATGCTCTAATTTTTCGGTCGTGTCAATTGCATAAAGAAGGGGTATGATATGTCTCCAATCCTTATTGGGCTTTTCATGAGTGAATTTGAACTTTTTGTTGAAGACAAAGTTAATTATAGCATAACGCTAGATGATGTTACATTTATATTTATGCTATTTGCTGATGATAATGGTCGTATTTAAATTTGTTAGAAATATATTGAAATAAATGGGGTTTAAAAGTCAATGCTGAGAAAACCAGAATAATGGTATTCAGTGAATGAGAACCTAGCCGAACCTCTGAGAAATGGACCTATAATGCTTAAGAGCTACAATTGGTTAATAAGTTTGATTATTTATGCACTGTGAATAATTATACTGATAACTGTTGGATAAATCAAGAGGCATTAACCATTAAATGTATTATATATCTCAATACCTTGATTATTATATTGCACATAAATATGGTCTGAAACAAAAATGGATATGTCAGCTGTTTGACGCACTTGCTGGGTTTGTTTTAAGACACGCATGTCAAATTTGGAGTTTTTCAAGTCAAAAGAGATTGAACATATACATTTAAAAAAATTTTAAACTTACTGCGTGTAAAGTTTTCGATATGCAGTATGCAGTAAGAGACTAAATGATGAATTCGGAAGTCACCATCTTAATGTATCGCGATATGCACGAATTTTTAAGTATTGGTGTTATATTGTAAATGCTGGAAACATTATTGATTATATTTAAAGAATTTAGTAATGATTAAACAAATTGTTCTAACCAAAGCCTTAAAAGAATATATGTGTTTTTCATATATTTCGAATGGCCCATCTGTTGTTGATTTATCATTTAATATTTAAGCAAGGACTCTTAACTGCATTCTTCAAAAATGGATTAATGATATTGTGTATAGTTGTGTATTATGTTCATGACAACCTTTTAAGCAATTATTCAAATTTTCAAATTCGATGACCATGTGAACATTTTGCATCCTAAACTTAGAATTACATTTACTAAATTGAGGTTATCTACGTATCAGTTACGAATTTAAACTGGCCGTTATGCTTCACGGCAGCACCGTTAGTGTTACGTCTGTAACATATATTAGTAGACCTAATGAGAAGTTTTAGCCCATACATACTGAGTTTATACAATTTATATGAAAGACTATTACGAATACACTATAAAAAGAACTTGCGGTCGCGCAATAAACAAAAGTCAAACGTATACCTTCGCAAGCGTTTTCTTTTTGTTTGCTATTCCTCAAAGACGTTTTGGCCATTGCCTTTTGCGTTCTTTATATTCTATAACATCATAAAAAAATCTTCCATTTATTTCCTGTCGCGGCATGCTTTCAAAAAAAACTTTTCCCGATATACCCTATTAGACCACATTGAGGAAACTATCCTCTTGGAACATGACTTGTATGATTGCGTTACATAATCTTTCTTGTTGCTAGAAAAAGAAGCATCTTCCAAAGTCTTTTTATGGTCTAGCTCATTAAATACGCCATTCCGGGGCTAACTATGGCTTGCGCTTGGGTGGCGCTGTTGCCTTGGCTATGTCTGGACCCATAGGGACAATGGCAACTGTTCAATGGCTTTGCCTGTCTTAGCAACCTGACCCGCGATCACTCTGGCGGTTGCCGCTACTTTCTTCACTTGTTCTGCAGTTGAAAACCTTAGCGCAGAGACCTACAATGTTAATGTTGTTGACAACTTGGAGGCTGGTACACCGTGTAGTAAATACCCTGGTGAAAAGCAAATCTGGCACGCTGAAAGTCCTAGATACAATTATCGTAGACCTGGTACACCGCTGAACATACAACTTAATTCTAACAACCATCCAAGCCTGAGGAAGCACATATAAACTGCGTCGACGTTGCATGCTATTGACATGATATCAAGTACCAAGCATACAATGATATCCGTGCGTATCAACATACTGACATATATCTCATCCATGACCTGAATGCTATCAATCTTACACTCAGAGAAAGAATTGATAGATGGATCATTAAAAGAGGCATGAAGGCTAAGATTGCATTTGAAGGTAAAGTACGCTGATATAATAAACATGGATAAGAAAAGTCCCTGAGAGTATTGGAACGGTGAACCGCCGTTGAAAAGTTAGTAGGCTAGGCAAGGGGGTTGCGCAAGAGGCGTTGGCCAAACAAACGCTGTGGCAAATTTATCTAACCACGCCAAGGACAATTTCATGACAGAACACCCAAGGGAGCTTATCAGGCTGAATCTTTTGTTTCTTCCACTTGATCGCGTACGTAGACGTACCTACAAGTACACGTGAACTATTGCAGCCAATAGATTCAAAAAATTCCAAAGATTCAGCAAGTGTAGCAGTTGCGCTTAAAAGTATGTACGCATGCAAACCGCTAACATGGACACGGCTGTTGCAGGCTGGTCTGGGCAAAGAATTTCTCTGAGCCGTTGCTATGTTGCCAATAAAACATTAAGTGCAGGTTCTCGTTGGACATGTTAAACTTACAATTCGACCAGACTAAATTGTACTATTTAACCGTACACTTGTGGACGATTATTCGGACATCGGGACACGTAAATATGAGGTACGTATGATAAGCGTATGCTATGTATGAGGTGTGAAGTGTCAGGTATGTATGTATGTTTATATGATGTATGAGGTATGAAGTGTTAAGTATAAGTATAAATACGGTGAAGTGGTATCCCAATTTACTATATCAATGACAAAGGTCTTATAATTATCCAGTACAATACTGCATGGCAAATGATGTATGATTTGTGCATCACTTGCTAATCAATTTAGACCAAATATATTTACTCATTGGTCCGATAACTAAAGATAAAAAAAACATCAAGAGCTTTAGGAAAGAGAATCCACCCTCATCCTAGGAAACTAGAAGCAAGGCATTTTACTACTACTACTTCTACTGATGTTGTTGCTGCTGCTATTGCTATTACTGCTACTGCTACTGCTATTACTATGCAAAAAAGGTAAAGAAGAACGAATGCTGCTATTGCTTTAGCTTCTGTAGGGAATTTAGAAGTATATATCTGCTCAAGGATATTGAAGCTAATATTCTGGTGTCTGTTCTCGTGTTGTCATAAAACCATGTCTCTCTAAACTCTACAGTAGTGGGCAGTACTATCAATTGTTACGTATATGTAATTAAATTGTTTGTGTGTTAGTTTTGAAATTCTTTTTATTTTATTTTTGTTTCATTACATTTTATTGTAATGATTATTGAAAGGATTCGAATTCTTTTCCAGTAATTCGATATTTTCTTTTAGTAAATGTTGTTTATTTAAGACGTAAAACGTGTTACATGAGAATTATTTTTAGTTAACCTAGTTCGTCTTGGGATGGGAAGTTTGTAAACAGGCAGTTAAAATGATTGGTCAGTATCAGGGCCATACTTTGATTGCGTGATCACTATGTGTAAACAACGTTTATTTATTATTGGTTCTTAAGTGGAGCTACACTGGCGTACTTGATAGATCTCTTGTAGTAAGAGACCACATGACCCATCTCGCGAGACTTGAAATGATGTTTTTGGGGTTTAAATACGCATTCTTAATATTCTTCTGGCAGAGTCATTTTAACATCTTGAAGGAACAAGGTGTTATTTTTATTTGTTTCCAGATTGTTTGTTTTTCATCTGATTTTTGGATTTAATAATTTATTGTCCTGGAAACTCAACAAGTTGACTTTCTTATAAAAAAATTCTGAAAGATATTCATGGAAATTTATTCTGGAATTATTCGGAAACAAAAACTGTGATTCAATTGAGGAATTGTTGATATTCGTACATGGACCATATCTGACGTCATCGAGTTCCATATTTGTATTTCGTCGAGATTCGAACCTGGATTCTAATAGAACTATTTAGTGATAGGACTTGAGCTTTTCATTCTTAGGATTAAATTTTGGATTATATTCACAAACGGTAAGTCCTATTTTCCCAATTTTTGCATTGTTTCCTAGGGAAATAAATTATTTTGTTAAAATATACAAAGCTTGTTAACTTCACTCTTTTCTTCTGTTACATTTGTACGAGACTACACGTAACACAATATAAGACTAAGGAAAATAATGTTTTAACCCCTTTTCTCTCAAGACAATCTCTGTTTAAGATATTGCAGGTTTTAAAAATAATTTGATTCGCTAATTATAATATTTTTTCACGATATATTATATTCCATCGAGAAACGTAACCAATGCTTTCTTAAAAATAATTTAATCTCTGGTGGAACTGTCTGCAAGCCCAGTAGCGTGTGAAACAGACAGAGGTGGGAGCACATGGGAACTCATTAACAATGAGATGTGTAGGGACATGGTTTCATGGGTACAAAATGGAAGTGACAGAATCGGGGAGGAGAATCGAGAAGGGAGGGGGGAGCAACGTTAACTATGTTGAAGAAGCCTGCTAGGATAGATATATAGCAGGCAGCTAATTAGTTATACAATAAGACGTAGATGATTCGGGTGACGATTATTCGAATTATTTGCTTCTGCAGACTACCACCACAACTTGGAATTTTAAACAAATTATAAAAGACATTTATATATAAATAAAACTAATTTGTCAACATAGATCAGAATAACACAAATCAGAAACAAACACAATCAAACATGATCTTACAAAGGTATATTTACATTGATAATATGAATACCTAATTCATCTCTTTGAAGTACAACAAATGTAATCAGGAGAAAAGGATGATGCAAGTGAAACACAAAAGAGAAAGTTTATTCCTACACCCGATTTTAGCCAGGCGAGTAGCCACAATGAGACTGTTTCATATAGAAATCTCAAGCTAATCAAGAATTATTAAAGATGTATAACTGTTTGATCAAAGGCATTCTGCAGTCGAAGTATATGTAATTAACTGTCCAAAACAACCAGTTGTGACTTAACGGATGATTAAAGCTAATTCCAACTCAGATGATTTTCCGTTAATTAAAGCCCTTTGACGTTCGTATTTACATGGCGACACATAAAATTTTGACCCATCTGGCCTCTGTTATTAGAATCTTCCATTCACGGTTCCACTTTTTTAAAAAACAAAATTAATCATCCACACGGCCGAATGGGATCGAATAATAGGCATTTACTACCGGGATCTGAAAAGTCCTGTTGGGAGAAATGGTGCCATTAGTTTGATAAAGGTTGTTGATTACTGCAAAGAGGTGGTAATAGTTCTAAAATATCTTCTTTTGAGCCAAAATGTGGCCTGTCTGAAAGGCACGCAACTTTACAGAGGGCCAGCTTATGGAAACTTGTATCGTATACAGCCGAGGAAGACCTTTACCGAACGAATTTGTGCATTTCAGATTTCAAACTTAGATAACATGATTTATATGTGTAGTGCTTCTTACTTCATGTATTTTCCTCACATCTAATTTTATTTCGAGAGTTGATGTTTATAATTTATTTGTGCTAGGTGATATTTGTGGTTTGTAAACAGTTATGGTTTAGAACATATTTGTGGCAGAGATATATACATGTACATCGTATCAGAGTTTCTGACAAAGTAATGCATTAAAATGTATTGGTACTTTTGGCTATGATAGGATAAATGGATAAGTTGGTACATAAACTCGTGCATGTTAAGTAAGGTTAAAACCCCACAAGCACTGATTATATGTGAATGGTATAATGTACCTCTGACTGTTGAAAATAAATAATATAATTGGATAACAGCTGAAACGAAAAACAGACCAAAATCAAAAGGGCGGCAATACTACTTCCTGAAGGAACATTAATAATCAACTGAATCATATGTGACATCCGGCCATTAGCACGTTGGAAACCATGAAGAAATATCAACAGTCACATACCATGTTTTACTCATATTTCTCTCCTTCTTGTTCCATCTGCCATTTATAAGTTCAAATATTTCATACCAATTGCAAAGAATTAAAATCGTTCATGCTGGTTATCTTTTATCTGCTACAAGACTTGTATGTGTCTTTAGCATCACGAACCACATATTTTATAGAGCAGGCACAATGGCATAGTCATAATCGTAGTTTCCCATTTCAGCTTTCCTGAGGTCCTCCTGTAGATTTTCTTCATTTTCATTGGTTCTAGCGTAGTTATAGACGGCGACAGCAGGCTATAAGAACAAGGATTTATATTTGTAGATAGATAGATAGATAGATAGATAGATAGATAGATAGATAGATAGGCACATACATAATATAAATACGTGCCAAAAAGGAATTAATGCTAAAAACTTCGCTTTCAATCCTTGCAGGTTAATGAAAGCTCAGACACATTGAACAGAATGCAGTAGAGAGGAACATGTACTTATATCACAAAAAGTCACATAATGTATCAGAAGGTAAATATCACACACACACACACACACACACACACACACACACACACACACACACAGAGTAAACATATGGGTAAAGAAGATTCCTGACAAGAACAACGCTGATATTGTGAAAATAAATCAATTAAGCATGAAGACGGTCGACATTTAAATAAGCAGAATTCTGAATGAATAGTAATAAAAGAGATCACTATAGATACAAAGTCTATTCCAATACAAGTTTAGAGATTCTGTTAAAATATTACAGATAATTATGCATGCTATAAATAAAACTGCTTTCAACTCATGAGTCCCCAGGTACCAATATGCAATAAAATTCTCGTCTCTATATTTCCTCTATTTCTATGACTATTCAAAGTCACTATGAACCCTTCAAAATAACCTGAGTTTGTTTAAATAGCTTTTGAAATAAAATTTAAACGCACAAAAATGTTTATTGAGAAAACCATCGTAAAGAAAAGAAACCAAACCAGTTTTCTCATAGACACTGTTTCACAAAAGCAATTGTAAGTTTGCATGAAATGGCATTTTAATACATAACTTGACTTATTTTTACTGATTAAGATCTTTTACACTTACATTTTAATATGAGAGAGAGAGAGAGAGAGAGAGAGAGAGAGAGAGAGAGAGAGAGAGAGAGAAGTGATTTGGTGACAAGTTACCTCATCTAGAAAACTGCACATATGTTCATGGGGTTGTTGCTTGAAGCTCTCATCTAATGGGTTGTTTATGCTTAGAGATAGTTGTTTCAACGTTTGCAGAGATAAGCTCTTTTGAACTGGGTTCCAAAAGTCTTTGGTATTGTCCAAAAGTGTTAGCAGACTCCTGGATTTTCTGCGCCCATTTTGATACCCTGATCTCTTAATTCTTCTGCATTCGCACTCTTGCACTGGTGGGATGGGAAGGGGTCTTTGACCTATTTCGATCCTTAAAAATTCTCTGGTGACTACTCTGCGTACTGGCTTTTCAAGAGGCTGATGCAATGTTCCAGAATCTTCAGCATTGTAAATAGCAAACAGGACAATAAGATTCAGCTTTAGTGTTGCACATGCATATTTCTTATTGTTATGTATATTTAATTTGTATTTGGTGCTTGACTTTTGTCAGTCATTGAAGGCATAGATTTGGCCTACCTGACTTAACGTCATCGTTGTAAGTTATTAATAAGCTGTTTACTTATAGTTAAGTTCAAAGTCTAGCTTCATGTACAAACCCAAAATGTTCTGCAAGAGAACTCATGACCCACATCCTGGTCATGTCATTGTGTCTTAGGTTTTGATACAAGGTTCCGGTAAACAAAAGTATTCCTTTCCGTTGTAAGTTCAGTCTGTGGAATAACTTACGTTTGGTTTTGCTTTCTCTGTTACAAGTTTCACACCACAGAGTTGGAATGTTTATATAC
Organism: Megalonaias nervosa; assembly: GCA_016617855.1. NCBI lineage: Eukaryota > Metazoa > Mollusca > Bivalvia > Unionida > Unionidae > Megalonaias > Megalonaias nervosa. The sequence continues at coordinate 17,553 of JAECUM010059518.1, forward strand.
TGATTAATCTATGGCTGGGTATCGTATTCCTTATCTAGCAAGATAATCGTTCTTACGATACAAATCAAATTTGTTTAAAGTCAATTTCTCAATATAGTCAGATCTCTTGAAAATGTGCAGAAATTGTAGTGAAAATAGTAGTAAGTTCGGAGATATTAAAATTCCATGTTTCATTCCTATGCCAGTCGCATACTTGTAAGATTTATGAACTACAGGTTATTTGGTGATGAATACAAATCAATTTAAGTTGTTCAAGTATCCGATAACTGCATATGTTATTCAAAGTTACTAGTTTTATTAACACAGTCATTGGTTTAGGACATACATAAATATGCGTAGAAAGAAAACATATATGTTCGGACTAGTGTACTTAAGAAAGTAGTCTCATTTTTGTCCGTTGTACTTCAAAGAGCATTATATTAATATAAGTATAATTTAACAAATTGAAGAAGGCATGCGGACCTTTTAATAAGTGCATATAATATGTAACCTTTCCCTTGATTAGACATATTAAAGATATCACTATCATTTCATGTTGAGCTTGAAACAATTTGTCACCGAAAAGAGTATAAAGTTTTGCACATCTTTGATAAAGTGTTCCATGTGAAAACCTCTGGGTACGTATGTGATTTAATATTCACAATAAAAGCTAGCATGGTACCTGATCTTCCATAAATGTATTTACGACGAAGAATTACGAACATTGAAATGCTAGCGATGATCAGGACGACGACAACAATGACTACTGCAATCATGGGATGTTTTGTTTGGAGACCTGAAAGAGAAAATGTGCATTCTTTTGTAATAGTAAGAATGGAAATCGAAACAATAGTGCATTGTAAAATATAGCGTGTATCATTGGATGGAACTGCATGATCAAATATGTATGAAGAATAAGACAATAGGGAATAGTACATGTGGAATGTGACTTTTTGGTCAAAGACAGCGGTATTTGAGGAGTACGATGTTGTCTTTTAATAAAATATCACAGATTAAAATAAAAAGAAGCAGTGTTGCAAATTAATATCTTTACAATTTAAACTATAATATCCTTTAGCCATGCTATTTATTTATTTAGGGAAATCCAGTCTTGTACCTGATAAACTGGAGTTGTTAATGTTAGTTTTCGTGACAGAAATTGAGTTTGTGGCGACTCGTCATGGAATCATGTAAACACTATATATGTGACACTAAAACAATCATAACAAATTCCAATAATATATTTCGAATTTTGCTGTCTTAAACATCGATTGTCTAATCAGACATCGCACTGAATTCTCAGTGTGTTTATTTTTAAAGAGGCTATACAATTGGCATTCTTGCATTCTTACATGTCGGCCTCAACGTATTTACTGTATCTACTAATGGTATATATTTCCTAGTCAGTAAATAAAATTTATACAATAGTTAGAATCAGACAAATAAAGAGCACAGCAATTGTATTTCATGTGACCACACATACAGCCTCACACATATCAAAAAAATACTTGCAATAACCGTAAATTCTGCCATTATTGGTTAATGATACCACCACTACTACTACTACTATTACTACTGATAATAATGGTCATTACCGTAGCAGTCATTGTTGTTGTTTATATTTAGATGGGTAAATCTGTTAAGGATGAATGAATAACCATATTTACCATTACTGTGTTCCGGACTTGCGGGTGACATGGAAGTGACTGAAATGAAATCAATCAATAACAAAAAAGAGACTTTGTCAATAATAAATCAATCAATAAAACGTTTCCTATTAAACATTATATCTAGAAGCAAAGATAATTGTTTTCATTGTGCTGTTCTTAGAATGATTTTCAGTGTTGAATAGGTGGTTGAGTCAAAATCGACATTAAACAGTCAATATATGTACTAGGTAAGTAATGTTGTAAGTAATGAGCGAATAAAACAGAAACTTTTGATAGTAAAAGAACTATAAATATTCTCTATAACAAACTGAATTTTGCAGCTGTAAATTAAGATGTTGGACCAATAAGAAACCGCGCTACATTCGCAGCACATATACCATATTACGTGTATCATTTTATGAATCATGACGATATCCCTTAATGATGATACTGTAATAAATTTTGGAGATGCGCACTTGGTTATAGCGCCCCGTTTAAGGAATTACTAGGAGCAAACGTCACGGAGAGAAAGTGTTAGTGAGTTTCCATGATGCCATGGTCAATTAGTTGTGAATTCAGACCCAAACCGCATGACTGAATAATGTAGTCCCTAATAAAATCTAGTAGTGTACCTTGGTGTTGTGACTGCAGTGGCAGTATTTACGGTAGGAAACCGGTAAATTACACAATGAAATAAACAAGAAGGGACTCTGCAGATACCGTTTATGTCGCCATGGTGGCAAATATGATGTAGTTGTATTGGCGTAATGTGCCTTGGAACCTTGGATTGACTGACCTAAGGTGGCGTAGTTAAAATAGTTCCCTGAGTTAGGGATAGTTGTAGAGTTTCTACGGCGTGAACTGCTGACGGTACGGAAAGTGATGAAGGGAAACTATGCAAACGTGCGGTTGATAGATATTTGGCAAGTTGGGAAATCTGTGGTTTTACATTGATTAGAGTAAAATTTATGTATAGAATGGACACATCTGGCTTCCTAATTTACAACTGAAGTTGTATAGAAGTCTTTGGAAATTTGGGGTAAACATATGACTTCTAGCGGGAATCGCGCCAGGGTTTGACACCGCTCGGTCAAGCAAAGACCCCTGGCTTGTAACAATACCTTTGCTACATCTACTGCTATGCTACTACTAATAATACTATTGTAATATTAATCATCATCATCGCCTTTGTCATCGTTATCACTGTAGTTAATATTTAGATATCTAAAGCTCTAAAAGCAAAATAAATCAATGATCATATATACCGTCGTTGTGTTTCTGACTTGTGGTTGCCGTGGAAATGACTGAAATGAAATCAATCGGTAAGTCAAGGCATTTTGTTAATAGTACAAGCTATCGACAAAACGTTTCCTATTAAACATTATATCTTGCAGACCGACAAACCACATGTTTCTTAGAATGATCATCTTTGTTGCATATTTTGTTTTGTAGAAATAGACATCAGTAAATATATTTATTAGGAACGAAATGTCAATTTCTTGACTCATAATCTATCGTAATCATTTTACTTAGTAGTTTGAGGATGTAAAAACATGGAATTGAACATTTGCTTACACTTCATGCGAAAGGAGCAAAGCCATTATAGACGAGCAGACATAAATATGAGAGAAGGAGATTATGTACACATTAAGGAATGTTGGTCGCTCTCAGATCAGTTTTCACAGACTATATTAATAGCTTACAAGCAATATTCGCGGGGTTTTGGGGATGGTGGTTCTGTTTTATAGAGGCATTTAAGCTTAAATTCAGCTCCATCCCAGTTGAGTTAGTAAAACGGATATTTGCGATACTGTAAGAACCATAAAGTTCCATTTAATATATAGTGAATTTTACCGCCGTACATTTAGATGTGGACCAACAAGAAAGCTCGCTACATTCACGGTGTCCTATTTATTTATTTCAAAAGAGGATATCCGTTTGACCTTCTGCATTCTTACAAGAATTACTCAACGTATTTATGGTGTTGATCAAAGCGATGCATATTTGCGTGTCAATAAATAAATTGTATACAGTAGTAAGAATGAAACAAATAGAAACGCATGCATTCCATTTCATACGATCGGACGTACACGCACATATACCATATTACTTGTACCATTTTATGAATCATGACGATATCCTCTAATGATGCTACCGAACCATCACTACTACTACTGCTACGAATAATAATGCTATTGTAATATCAATCGTCACCATCGCCATTATCATCGTTATCATTGTAGTTAATATTTAGATATCTAAAGCTCTAAAAGCAAAAGAAATCAATGGCCATAGGTACCGTCCTTGTATTTCTGACTTGTGGGTGCCGTGGAAATGACTGAAATGAAATCAATCGGTAATTCAAGGCGTTTTTCCAATAGTAAAATCTATCGATAAAATGTTTCCTATTAAACATTATATCTAGCAGGTAAAAAACCCCACATGTTTCTGTTTCTTAGAATGATCATCTGTGTTGGATATTTTGTTTAGTCGAAATAGACATGAGTAAATATATGTATTAGGTAAGAAATATTCATTCTTTGCCTCATAATCTAACGTCGTAATTTATTTTCGTAGTTTGAGGAAGTAACCCACATTACTTTGAACATTTCCTTACACTTTATGTGAAAGAAATTAAAACTATTATAGGCGAGGAAAGAAAAAATGAGAGAAGGTGATTATGTACACTCGAGAATGTTGGTCTCTCTCATATCAGTTTTCACAGACTATATTAATAGTTTGCGGGCAATATTCGCGGGGTTTTGTGGATGGTGGTTCTATTATATAGAGGCATTGAAACAGCTTTATCTCAGTTGAGCTAGTAAAAAGAATATTTGTGATACTGAAACAACCCTAACGTTTCCTTTAATATGTAGTGAATTTTATCGCCGTAAATTTAAATGTGGACCAAAAAGAAAGCTCGCTACATTCGCAGCGTGTCCTATGTTTTTATATTAAAAGAGTTTATACTTTTGGACTTCTGCAAGTAGGCCTCAACGTATATAGAGTCGGACAAAGCAATACATCTTTTCTTGTCAATAAATGAATTATATACAGCGGTAAGAATGAAACTAATACAAAAGCAAAGAGCGAAAACAGAAACAACACCCATTGCATTTCACGTATAACATACTACTTGTATTACTTGTAAATAATGTCGACATGCCCTAATGATGGTAATATTGCCACTATTACTATTACTACTGCTAATAATAATAATAATGATAATAATAAGAAGAAGAATATCATCATCATCATCAACAAGGCAATTTCCATCGTCATTGTTTCTCTTAATATTTAGATGACTACAGCTCTAAAAGCAGAAGAAATGAAAGGTCATATATATCGTCATTGTGTTTCTGATTTAATAGTGCTGTGGAAATGACTGAAATGAAATCAATAAACAAGTCAAGTGTAAAATATAACAGCAAAACATCTCCTAATAAACATTATATCTATCAGCAAAATGATTGTTAAGTTTGCTCATTGCCTGTACCGAGAGTTTACACCAAGATATATGAGCTTTCAAAGACGTCATTCCGGTTTTGCAGACGCATTTAACATTAAATTCCGCTTTATCATTTCAAATAATTGAATGATCGTGTTGATGATGTTTGATGTGTAGAGACATATGTGTTCAAAAATTAACACAAAGGTGTAAGTATTCTCTTTCTAAAGACAATGAAAATAGATCTATATATGTATATTTTCCAATCATTAAATTGGACAGCGCGAAACGATATACATTGTAAAAATAGTTCACACTGAGTGTTTGTTTTAACTCTCTCTCATTATTCATGCAGAAGTTGACGAACTCAGCAAGATCATATATAGCCTATCTAAAGACAGGATACAACCAGAAGCCGTAAAATGTCCGAAACGTCTCCTACTGAAACACCTGCACGAGCTACTGGAGTGAAAAGTAAGTACCACATGTTATGAGAGACGCTAACATCGTTACTCCCTACAGAAAAGGCAACAGGAGCAATTGCAATAATTGTCGCGGCATCTTCATGCGGAATAACATAGGCAAGGTGCTCGAGTAGTCCTGAAAAGACTTTAGAAACTTTCGAATCTAGTTTTCCCTGAGTCACAGTTAGGCTTCAGAGCGGAAAGGTCCACCGTAAACATGATTTTCACACTTACACAACTGAAATAGAATTTCAGGGAAATATCTCATTTTCTGGATTTGCATCGCAGAGTATACATTTTACTCACTTCTAGTGCAGAAAAGATTCTCAGACGATGTACTTTTATATCGTAATAGTCTTGCTTCTATCCAGATTAAAAACACATCAATGAACATGGCGTGCAATCATTAATACAAGTCTTAAGTAATGTAATTAAACTAAGAAAATGTGAGTTAAAACTTTACCAAATACCTTTTTGCTGTGTCGAAAAGACCACTTACCAATAATATGTCACACGTATGCACTGAAGATAACATTCAATAACAACGAGTGTCATAATATACTTTGTTTACGAACTGTCCTTTTTTGAATTATCCTGCTATTCGCAACACCACAAGATTAACCAATAATTATTTCCTCCATGTTCGAAACAGGTAGATTATTTTCAACCACGTAACTAAAAACACCCCACGGATTACACACTTTACCTTCTATCTCGTTCCTCTCTTTTCCATCGACAGACCGGTTTGAAATATCGGCCTTTACATAACGTCTGAGGTAAGAATCCTGAAACTCTTTCCATATATGTATGTAAGTATTGTGCACGTGTGTGTCCGTTTCTTTCTATGACTGTTAGCGTGGCGAAGGAGTAATGTCTGCCTGCCTATACATGTAATTGTTTACCTGTCTGTCTCTAAGAACAAAGCAAGAACATTTCAGTATGAAAATTTAGAATATTAAAGAAAGCTAAAACATCAGAATGTGTAGGTGTAGAGATACTAATACTTACAGTATCGGTCTATAACGAAAGTTTCACTTTGTATGCAACAACTGTTCCCTCTGCATACTTCACATGAAAAGATGCTTGATTTATCAACCGTCAATAAACTTTCAAACGTTAGATTAGACGATCTTGCATAAATGCGTCCCGTAGAATTTAAATATGTTTCGTTTAATTTCCAGCGATAGTTAACATCTTCCACTTTGCCGACAAAAGTGCATATTATATACAGTGGTTTTGTAAGGATGACTTCTGTGGGTTTTATTATTTGTGGCCTATCTGAAAATGAACATCAGATGAAATAAAATTAATTAGAACTTTCATTATACAAGGTTATAGTTCTACACTTTCGCGGCTCTATAACTTGAATAATATATGTATCATCCACAATGGTCAATGAACGGAAAGTATCAAAAATACTCTATGAACACCTTCCTCTTCAGCTATAAATGTTTTGCAAATGTAAATCCAAACCAGGGCACAAATAGGTTCAGTAAGAGTGTTTGTTTGCATGTTGATTCCCAAATGCAAACTATATGATTTGAATTTCATGAAGTACATTTTATTTTTCGCAGTGACTATTCAACTACATATGCATGTTTATTCCAAAAAATTCCATGGCACAATAAAGTTTCAAAAACTTCATAGCTTACATGTAAAGACCTGACGGTTTATGATTGTATTTGAGGACAGTTTTGTAGGGCTGAATTCCATAGGCCATTCCTGATGATTTTGCGATGTGGTTGTTAGGTGAACATCATGGTTTCAATCTGCTGATTGGATGGTATTGTGCACTTCTTTATGTTTTTGCGGTCGGTGTAGCGTATGCCAAAGACGTATAAGTAACATGACATTTAAAGGATTGTTATTCTTCTTTCACTGTCTCTGTTTAATGTCGATGTTTTAAAATGCGTATTGGGACACAGTTTTGAATAGTACCAGTGTCCTAGTATTCTGACTCGGTTCTTGGCACACGTTTTTCTGTTTTGAGAGTACAGTTAAGGCCATGGCGAGTCTAAATTTTACTTCTGTTGTTTAATTTTCAATGTTTGTCAAATAGATTCAAGGTATTTGAAGTAGTGTAAGCCTCTAGTTTCTCGAATTTGAAATGTCATTCTACAAGTTGGTTGACTTTTTGGTCGTGTGTTTTGACTTTTCAACACTTATATACATTCTAAACTTTGATGTTACTCTGTATTTATTCTGCTCACTTAGGCTCCAAGCCTGCAAGTCCATATATGTCACTTACAAAACATGGTGTTCCAAGGTTTCTGTCACGATGTTTCCCAGGAAAATGTTGAACAGTTTTTTGGTAGAGTCAGCAGCCTTGACGAACGGCCAATGTTGTTCAGAACCCCTCCTCAACTGTATCCTTTACTACAAGGCACTTTCTTAATTTCTATATAGCCTTTGGATACTACAATGTTTAAAATTTTCACAACTGATTGATATTTGTACGGAGACGGTCGTGGCATAAACCACTAAAATATTGCTCACATGTTATTTATTTGAATAGTATCTTTAATTTTTATATGAATTATGTTCCTGCATTAATAGCAGACCAAGAATGTCTATATCTGAATGTAATTGTTCAACTCTGAGGATTACAATGCATCCGACCATCCCTTTGGAAAGGATTTGTTGATTTTACTTAGAATTTTGAGGGGTGTCATTGCAATCTATTTCTTACTTCAAATCATCTGGGATTATTATCGAATCGATTGATTCAGTTACACGGTTAACTTTAGCCATTCTTAGGCCCCATTTAGAAAGGAAAGGCTAGGAACTCAGAATGAAAGTCAACTTTCAGCCATCGTAAATTAACCCTCAGAAGATTATGGTTCTCCGGTAGTTGTACATTACTTACAATTTGAATCAATCTTCACTTAAGTCACTTTGCACGAATTTGGTGTCACATTTCTAATTTACAAACTTAATCTACATCCGAATTATACTTTCATATTTACAACAAATCGAATAAGAGAACAGATATTAAAGATGTTAATTTCCTTATATACA
>JAECUM010059523.1:0-14556 GCA_016617855.1 Megalonaias nervosa
ACACACACACACACACACACACCATAAAATCGCTGTTGTATGTAACAGTGATACGACTGAGTCATCATTGAGGCCTACATCAGTCACGATAACTTGACCCGTAAGTTAACTTTAAAAAAAAAGAGAGGATAAATAATACAAATTGCTTGGCGTCGACATTAGGTTATTCAAACTGAATTTTTTGAAAGCCTTTATGTCAGTCCCAAAATCCAACTTCTGTTTTGGAGATTTTGGTCTATTTCACTTATCTTGTTTAGAACGTTTCGTGACCGCAGGGCCAAATATCTAATCCCAACGCCGTACGATAACAGCAATAAACTATATTTAAACCAACCGATTATGGAAGTATCATAACAGCGCTCTTACGAAGAACTATCTTCACTATTCCAACCACTGATTTAAGATCTGGTCAGATTTTTCTCTCGAGCGAAATTGAGTTTCGTCCTGACTGGCTAGTCCAAAAAATCGAGAGCTTGATAAATAAACCGATGTTGATCCCAGTATCCCCGGGCTCGAGGACACGGGGCTGATGGGTTTGTTTATATTTCGGCATATCAACATAACATTTGAATAATGCAACTGTCAAACATACAGATTAGTAAATAATTCAGATAAAAGCTACAGACAAACATTGGCTGAAACACAGGTGCGCTTACAGGGACACTAGTTGAGGGAAAGGATCCGCTAATGCGTGCAGGACAAAGGTCAAATTTCAGTCACGATTTGAAGCATTTTTTGTTTTAAAAGATACACATATATTTTTGAATAGAGGTATTTTTGTATATGTGACCGATGAAATGTGAATAAAGTGTCCAGCCAGTAATTCAATGTTGTCTGTATTTTTTTAATACACGTTTCTTTATATATTATTTTTTGGGATGTAACAATAACTCTACGATAGGACTTAAATTGAGCAAGAGGCCAAAGTTTGCCTGATACCAAACACTGGGCTTACTAAGATAAGACGACAGGCTTCAGTGCATTTCCATTACAATATCAAGTATAACAATAAACTCATATTCCAGAGCATTCATCAATCTGCGCAGAGAACACTTCCAATGATGAAATTTGTCAAAGTTCTTGTTAATACTGGCGTACACACCATGGTTCATCAACCTAGATTTAAACCTTACAGCCTACACTGCATGGGCGCCCGCAGCATCATACTGGTTTAATCATGCAAATGAAGCTGAAAATATGTCACAAGATTCTGTTGAAAACGCTTAATAAATATTAGCTTTAGTTTCAGACGGCTTCTTATACTCAATCCCCCGGCCGTGACTGACTTCTCCCCCCGACAAGTTTAATCATGCAAATGAAGCTGAAAATATGTCACAAGATTCTGTTGAAAACGCTTAATAAATATTAGCTTTAGTTTCAGACGGCTTCTTATACTCAATCCCCCGGCCGTGACTGACTTCTCCCCCCGACAAGTTTAATCATGCAAATGAAGCTGAAAATATGTCACAAGATTCTGTTGAAAACGCTTAATAAATATTAGCTTTAGTTTCAGACGGCTTCTTATACTCAATCCCCCGGCCGTGACTGACTTCTCCCCCCCCAAAAAAAAATCCTGACCCCCCCCCTTCACAAAGTCCTGACCCCCCCCCTGCAAAAAATCCTGCGGGTGCCCATGGCCTACAGGTAGGTACCAAGCTCAGCCAATGCAAAATCAGCTCATTAAGAAATGTGAATATATCTCATAATCCAAAAGTTTCATACATCTTGATAAAAAAACATAAGTCGACTTAACAGATATGAGAAATACTATTTTGGAAACGACGCCCTCTGTGGGTGTTAGGGGTGAAACGATACACTTGTGCCGTGTATCGATACGATTCACGATAAGCAGCCTGCGATACGATACGTATCGATACACATATGAACTTGATGGTCTTTCCATCTTTGGAAGGTAGGTGGTGCCCTTTCACGTGTGTTGACATTCTTGGTTGTATTTCTAGTATGCAGACTACAGACAGACATATAGCTATCATATATTTATATGCAATTCTCATTGATGAGAAGATAACAACAATACTTTCAAACAGACTTTCTGTTGGTTGCAGTGAGTTTTATCAAACGATTTAGACTATTTGATGGTGGCTCCATTAATCCCCTTTGTTTTGTACAACATGAATGATTTGAAAACATATTATTACCAATTATGTGTCTCAGCTACACTTGGAAGATATTACGATGTTATCTTCAAAAGAGAAGAAATAATGCAATTTCGTCGTGCAAAGAAAATCTCATCTAGAACAAATCTGGGCATCGGAATAAGGTTGAATATCTATCACATTTAATTTCCTGCAGATGCAGAAGACTACTGCAGTCACAGGTACTTGTATTTGTTAGTGAAGAAGGAAAACTATTGACTACACCCAGTTCTATTCTACGATTTTCTTTTAACTTAAACAAGGTGATAAACTTGAGCAGTTTGAAATCTACCCCATCACTCATTCTATGCTAATTTCATTTATTCCATCAGTACCTTCATTCACTGGTTAAATATCTCTGCATAAAAAAGAGAAATTCCAAATTTGTTTCCCATGTACAATTTAAGGAGAAGTGATGACAGGATTTGATCTTAAGGAAGACCTTCCCCTTTATCAAAGACAAAAGGAGGGGAGAAAAAATGGTTATAGGTCAATATTTATCTAAATTTCAGTATCTGTCTCTCTTTCTTCCTGTTCCACTTTCTTATAGCTCAACTGAAATCAACATCTTTGACCTATGTCACCTCTGGTTGTATAAGTATTAATCTGTTAATTAATTCTGAGCATACTCTGCTCCTTTTCTTTGTATCACAATTGTTCTGTGCTTCTTTCTGAAGGGACATATACATAGCTAGCTTTGTCAGCTTGAATATGTTGGGAAACTGATCTTTGTGACTGTTATGTCAGTTTTCCAGAGCTCACCGATATTATTTTTTGGATACATCTGCTCCAAAGTAGGAATTTTCACTAACATAAACTTCCTTTGCTAAATCAGTAGTTTACTGACTAATATGCCAAAATTTCTTATCTGTTCTATAATGTTGTATAAGGGTATTTAGTCCATCAATGCTTGTGCAGACAGATGTATTAAAATAAATATTTTTACTTTTTAATTGCATTTTTGTAACCCTTATTGTATTCAAGTTATCTTAACCCTGATATGTATACATGTGTATGGTTTTGTCGCATATGATCCGCAGGGTGATTTTCAGTAATTAAAAAAAAGAAAATCGTCTGTATTTTAATTAGGCTCAGTATTCTGCCCTTGGTACATTTAATTTCGAAATACCACTGAAAGGGTCATGCCGTCTATTTTTTGTCCATCCAGCATGTACATCCAGCATGTACATCTGACTCGTATCTAGCACCATTTCGGGCTCAAAATCACTCACTGGTATCTCCATTAACACTTCACCAGCTCCAGTAATCTGATATACTTCATCATAATTTTAAAAATTATTGTCATCATCACTATTATTAGCAAGTATTTGCCGAACGAAATCGTATGAACCACGCCGGGAATCAGACATTTTGGGTTTTCTAGCTAGCCCGTATTTTAAACACGCATTTGCAAAACTTTATTCATGAATGGTTCAAACTCGACATAATTTTTATTCCTGGGCAGGTTGTTCTAATCAAATTTAATTTCATAATCATTCATGTCGTGCTTGAAAAACCCAGATGTGGAACAGTTGCTACCCGAAAACAGATGTCTGACAAAAACGGTTAAATATAAATTGTATACTTCGCCAAGTACATTTTCATATGTGGGACTTTCAAGGAATTTGCGGGAGTTCTCGTGTTTCATTGTTCTCCAAGCGCGCGAATTCGTAAAAATTTTGCACGATTCGCGCAATGGCACACCCTGACAGCATCACCGCTTAAGTACTTGACATAACTAAGGGGGCAGGGGCCAGTTTTTATGTACAAATTTAATTCCGCAATCAGCGACCTAGTATAAAAAAAATCATAAAAAATCAAATACACAAGTGAGTTCAAAAAGGTCCATATTTTTTGGATACCTATATTGAAACAAAGCATAACAATATTATCCACTTGACCAGAGAAGTCAATGGCAGTTCATAGCAGAAGTTTATGCATCCCAACCCCAAATTTATACCTGGAATTTTCATGTCCGAAGGTCATTTTTAACACCATGTGATGCTCAAAGTGCAAACACAAGCCCTTTTCCTAGATGACAATTCTGCAAAACAGTGTGTACTAAACAGGCTGATGCAATTGAAAATAGTTGTCATCCAAGCCGTTTTGAGATATTCTACTTGCCCCAAACCTATGTGTTTACTGCCATGTGAGGCTAGCTCTTCTTCGTAGCCGACTATTGATATTTCACTATCAACATACTGCAGAGTAACTATGGAAGGTGTACATGTCTGACATCAGTTTCAAGAACAACACAAGCCCGAAACACCTAGTTCACAAATATATCCATATCTTTAATGAGTAAACAATAATAACTGAAAAAGTCACACCATAGCTTTAAGTTAAGAAATTTGCCAGGGTCCAATTTTCGAAACTTGACCCTGTCACCTAATGACTTTCCCGCGAAGTCTCTGTTGCTCTGCCAATACTTCCTTTTTGTCACGTAGCGAATGCGCTACATTGATTTCTGATTGGTGGTTATTGTTCAACCTGGAGCGAAAGAAGCAATAACCATAAATGAGAATTCAGTGAAACATATTGCAACGTGCAACACACCGGTAGCGTAGCTTTCAAATCGACCAAAGGAGTCAAGATACAATTCAAAGTATAAACTTCGGGTGAAAGTGGTTATTAAATGATGAGTAAAGTACTTCATTAAACATGTGGAACACGTTGAGAATGTGTAGTATATGCGGAACATACTTCTGGGTTAAGATCATTAGCATGGAAGGGGGGGGGGGCTGGCAAATTACGAACCATGTCACTTAGTATTAACTTGTAGACGGCAAGTGGGTATTCTCAAATAATCTTTTTCGTTTTTACTAATAAACATCAGTGCCTGTGGCTGCAAATGCTGCTAGAGATGAATTATAATTATACAGAATAAAAAGGCAACTAATAATAATTATTCATGACTGCTGAAGACTGAAATAACATGCATACGGTAAGTATCGTTTTGTATTGATTCTCTTTCTCTTGTGTCGATATGTGTATCGTTTCAACAGAGTATCGATATATCGATGAATCGTTTCACCCATATGGGTGAAACGATACACCTGTGATGCGTATCGATACGATACACGATACACAGCCTGCGATACGACACATGTCGATACGCATATGAACTTGATGATCTTTCCATCTTTAAAAGATAGGTGGGGCCCTTTTATGTATGTTGACAGACTTGTTGTATTTCCAGTATGCACATTACAGATCGTCAGATAGTTATCATATATTTGTATGCAATTTTCGTCGATGACAAGATAATATAAAATACTTTCAAACAGACTTCCCTTTGGTTGTTAGTGAGTTTTATTTAACTTTGTAGCCATTTAATGGTGGCTCCATGTAATTCACTTTACCCACCAGAGAGCTCACATGATCAGCAAATCAGATGCAGAATCATCTTATTTGTATGCGCGGATGTCTCTCATATTCGAACTTGTCCGATATGTTGACTATATAAGCTTATATTCCAAGTTTGATCAAAATCGTATAAAAAATATGGTCTTCGTAGTGACGACAAGCAATTGTTGACAGACGTACTGAGGAAGAAGGACAACCGTTGCAGGGCCATACCGTAAGTTCACTTGTAACCATGTGAGGTAAAACTAAACAAGGAAAAGGTTCCTGTTCCAAAAATTAGATGAAAAAATATCATAATTTTGGACTTGACTGTGTATGAAATCAAAGACGACACGGCAATCAAACACCTGAACTCACATCTCTGCTTCTTCCAGCTACCAAGACAAGAACAGGTCTACGGTAACTTTCATATGTCCTTCTTTATTCATTTGCTTGTTTTGAATCGTGGAACCTGATTATTTTTTTTAAAAGGATACTATCAAAATACATGACTAAATAACATTTTCTGAAACATTTACAAGCACATACATGCAGAAAGGTACACATGTACTGATGGACAAAACTTTAGCGAGGCACTAGAAAAATAGACAGTATCGGCCTGCGTACAAGTTGACATGTGTGCGTGTATTCATGTGTGCATTTAGGATTAATCCATCCCGGCGCCACTAATAGCAACTTCAATTTGTAAACTGTCCTGCCCTTCAAAGTTCTGCATCTGCTTGTACGCCCGTTCGTATCGCTCTATCACCCTCTTGTTTTCCAGACGCTGGCTGTCCAGTTTGATCCGAAGTTCGCGAATGTTGGAATCCATGAACCATAACTCCTTTTCAAGGGACTTGATTCTGATGTGGGCTTGTCCGATCAGTTTGAGTTTTGCCCCATTGTCATTCTTTAGATTTTTCTCTGAAACGGAATAGTTTGATAAACTTAGATTTTATTTACATTGATCTAACTTGATCGTAGTGTTACTTAGATGTTTAATTCTAGTAAAAAGAAATTATAATCTACAAGAGAACATTAGCTGTTTCCATGGTGTCCAATATCAGGCGTCTATAAAATGAATATTAGAAACACAAAATTGGAAGTGCACCAAAATATCGGCCATCGTTACACCGACTAGATGTGGCAACGTTTTGCTACCCTACAAGATTTCATGAATTTTACAAGCAACTTCCACCTGTTCTTGAATATTGTCTGCATAATGTAGCAATGAAACTGCTTACCTTTAATGTCGTGTTTTTTTAACGCTTTCCTCCAACGCGCTATAAATTGTTGACATTTCCAGCGATTTTGAATGCCAAGATCTTGAATGGTCTTCAGCTGTTTCTTGAGTCGTTTTGAGTAAGCTCCTGCCGTTTGCGTTTCCTTATTTTTGTTTGGATTCGGCCTTCCCGTAAACATGATAGATGTACCTTCTGCTACATTCATTGGCACTAGAAACGCAAAGGAAACTAATTTTAAACAATATATACGAAAATATTATTGAAAAACCGCGTACACATATAAGACGGGTAGTGAAACCGATAACCTTTTTTGCCTGGTTGCACAAGATACTTTTCCTCATAGTGTTCTCTCGATTCTCTCAAAAGTCACTGCCTGAAAAAGTTAGTCGCCAAAAGTAACGGAAAATATATACATTTTAAGACTTCAATCAGATCTAGCAGTTATTGTTAACTTATCATCTTTTTTCCGCCAACATTTAACAGTCTGTGCAGGCAGTGGCATTAGTTTGGTTTCATGGTTTTCCCAAGCAACTGAAAAATAATCAAGCTATTACATTTTAACCACGTGATGAAGATTAGAAGCAGCCATCATATTTGATGCAAGACGGAAGACGTGAATTCAATGAAAAGTTTTACTTGATACAAGGGAAAGACATTTTTGTATCATGTTCACTGATATTTTTAGCATTGAGCCCGAGCACCTAAATAAATAAGCTGATAGGTATATCCAGGAAGGCCAGAAGAAACAAAAAATCAAGGCCTCACGAATTAGGATTATCAGTCAAATCCTTCATGTTAGATCTATTATTTTTAACTTATATAATGCATCACGAAATCTTATTTTAATTTACTTGATTTTTCAAGTTCGTTTTCAAAAATCTTGGTAAGTGCGAGTACAAGAAGAAGAAGAAGAAGAAGAAGAAGAAGAAATCCATAATTTCTTTATTGAAGAAAGGTAATTTAATTAAAATACAAATTGACCATGTCTTCCTTGAAGCCTTCAACCACTTTCTACCAGTCCACATGGATGTATCTTACTAACACAATCCGTGTGTCGGAGACAGAAAGTGGCACTATTACACAAGGTAATAATTAAGTCTTACGTCTTTGTATTACGTATAACATGTCAATCATATTTAACAGACCCAGACTATCATATACAAAGACAAACAATGATGAACTTCGTAAAAACACAACGACATAAAGAAATTATTCAGTACCCAGTCTTTGAAAAGCTGAGATTTTCTTCTTTAAAACATTCAGCAGCTGTAACTAGTCTAACTGATGTCAATCGATATTATAACCTTGATCTCGAATATTTTAAATTTTATCGAAGTTGTTCAAAATGGGGTTTTGAAAGCTTCAAATGGCCATGCGTGGTAGATGGTATGGTTGGGTGTTTGACAGCACAACGTATCAAGTAATCTATCTAGTGCTAAGGCAATTGAAGAAAATACTCAAAGACGCACCGCGCAAGCAGACCCAGGCTGATACAATAGTAGGAGTCGAATTCTAACTCGTTTGGTCACGAGTCCTGCACGCTAGCCACTGCGTCAACGCAGTTCATTTCTCCTTTATTCGCCTCTTAGGACATGCAGATTGGCGAATCGGGCGTGTGATACACCATTGAATTTTACGGTATCTGAAACCATTTCGTTCGTGGAAAGAATACTAGATGGCGTGTCCAAAGGAGCATCCATAATTAGGTAAGCGCCTCTCAATTATATTTTGCTTATTCTTTGTAAATGATTCTTGGGGCAGTTTCCCCATGTTATCAAATAATAGTCAGCAACTGGTAAAATTTTGGCATCTTAGTATAATAAACTAGTATATATGAGTAGGTAATTCTTCATTTTTTTTAGCATAGGTTTTCTTACTTTCTTGAGATCTACAGAATAGTCAATATGTGTGTCCCATTTTAAGGTATTACTACACTGATTATGTTCAATATAGATTTCCTTCATTTACCAAAAGTTTTTAAAAATTAAATCCATTTTGTTAGTTATAAGTTTAGTTGCACAAAGACTGTGACTTATACTAGATACCATCCTTGACACAGCCTATCGGGAATTCAGCATAAGGTTATGGTGCATTTTCTAAAATAATTGCATTTGAATAAAACTTCAAAGCAAGTGCCTTTCCGGAATTGGCCAAATCACACATATTTGCTTTGTAATTCTTCGCAACTCAATAAGCATTTTGTTTACTGTTTAGGCTTTAATAATGCTTTCTGTTTATTGCAAGTAACATTATTCACTTATTATCAAAATCTGTAGGAAATATCCGAGAAAGAATATGAATGGTTTTACCGCAGTAGGATCCAGTATCAGCAGATTAGTCCCATTAGTGTTGTGTTATCTTTCAGTCATTTTCAACTATCACTCTACAAGTTTTTCATACTTATTTTTTCTCGGTGCATTGACAATTTAAAGCCAAATGTACAAGTTTCTCAAAAGTGAAATGCTTCTTAACTGAAACTGTTAAGATTTTATTTTTATTTCAGCCATAACTATAGTATATTTTATATTTTGATCACATTTCAATATTTCTCATATGGGAGTCTTGCAGAGCTTCGACAGTAATTGGATCGCCACCTGAAGATGATAGTGTGCCATAATCTGAAAAATACGTACGAACGTTTTGCTCTCTACCCATAGAGGTAGATCATCTATGAAAGTAACGAAGAACAATGAACCTAAACTAGACCCATGGGGACCATATTTAATTTCCAATGCGCTAAACTGTGCATTTCCGACAGCGACTCTTTGCGTCCTGTCTGTCGCATAGATATGATAAAAACCAGGTTCCATTTTCACTATACGTCTCAAATGTTCTCCCTCAAATTGATTTATGTTTGCATAGAGCATGGTTATTACTATGTTGGAAATAATGTTTCACAGAGCATTCAGCTGGTCCTAAGGAGTACAAACAAGTCACAATATCTTATATTCAAAAAGAAACAGTCTTGTTTTACTTCTGAGGGATGGGTTTGAATGTCCTAAAAGTTGAGGAATTGCTCAGTGCTTTTTGTACAGAAAAAGTAAAAAAAACCCCAAAACAAACCACAAAAAAAGAAAAGAAAAACAGATTAGGCGTAGAGATTAAACACAAAAGTAATTGTTTTCTTCATTTCTACTAATTCTACAGCTGACTAATATATGACTATTGTCAAATGTATCAGATGCACGTTTGTGTGAAATCACAGTCTGAGGACACCGTTTCTTGACAGTTTATTGTATTAGTATCATTGACAGTTTACTGTATTAGTATCATTGATGTGTTTCTTGACAGTTTATTGTATTAGTATCATTGATGCGTTTCTTGACAGTTTATTGTATTAGTATCATTGATGAGTTTCTTGACAGTTTATTGTATTAGTATCATTGATGAGTTTCTTGACAGTTTATTGTATTAATATCATTGATGCATTTCTTGACAGTTTATTGTATTAGTATCATTGATGAGTTTCTTGACAGTTTATTGTATTAGTATCATTGATGCGTTTCTTGACAGTTTATTGCATTAGTATCATTGATGAGTTCTTGACAGTTTATTGTATTAGTATCATTGATGAGTTTCTTGACAGTTTATTGTATTAGTACCATTGACAGTTTATTGTATTAGTATCATTGATGAGTTTCTTGACAGTTTATTGTATTAATATCATTGATGCGTTTCTTGACAGTTTATTGTATTAGTATCATTGATGAGTTTCTTGACAGTTTATTGTATTAGTATCATTGATGCGTTTCTTGACAGTTTATTGCATTAGTATCATTGATGAGTTCTTGACAGTTTATTGTATTAGTATCATTGATGAGTTTCTTGACAGTTTATTGTATTAGTACCATTGACAGTTTATTGTATTAGTATCATTGATGAGTTTCTTGACAGTTTATTGTATTAGTATCAAATGCATATCATTATAACTAAGGCAATTAAAACCTTATCTACTAAATCAAAATTGTTGTCATATTGGGGAAACATTTTGAGAAACTGCGTGAATCTTGAGCCAGTTTATTGCATTAGTTTATAATTTTTGTTACTAAACATCATCGACTCAAGGAAATTAAAATCGTTCCTTGAATTAAAATATAAATACGCTTGTTAGGTTTGCATTTTTTCTTTCCAGCAGTCAGTAGTTTGTGAGTTTAGTTACAACGATTTTTGGTATGAATAACCCTTGCGAAAAACCTGAGTGCTCTTTTTGATAGAGAGAAAATGTATTAAAAAAATTATAATCTTGCTTCTTAAGAATCAATTTCTCAAATTTTAGATAATGTAGGGAGAAAAGAAATACATGTAGTTTCCTGTGTTTAACTGAGTTATTTTGATGTATCGGGATTACTTTTGATTCTTTCAATTTATCTGAAAAAGAAAAACCTCAAAATGGATATTCGTGTTAGGTAGGTTGTAGGCTGAGATAGCACAGGTACAGCAATTATGAGGGCTTTTGGGCCTATTTCATGAAATCCAGTGGATTTGTTTTGAACATTTACTGTCTCAAGGGTATAGCATACACCACATTCACTTACATTAATTATTGAAATGGTTCTGTGGGAACCTTAGCGTTTACATAATTTAGGAGGGTCTCGTGATCACTGAGTTCAGTGTTCTTCCAGACGTAATTATTTATGTTCGTAATGACTGAAGATATATCTGATGTTCCACGCAAATTTGCAGTTGAGTCTGTCTTCTTGTCGAATTGGGTGGGGAGTTGATTTGTCAGGGAGGGACTAAAGTCATAGGTGCTTGTATTGGGTGCGGTTTCAGTAGCTTGATTATAATAAATTAACTTACTTCATCTATCAGGTTAGCCACGGTAAGACATTTTGATTGCTTAATTTTCTCAGTCCTTCATTATATTTCTTTTGTGTCCTGCTTTTTTGTCTTTGGTCATCCATTTTGGTTGAAGCTCGTCTTTAACTTTTTTTTTTTATAGAAGGAGCATGAATATCGAATATGTGGGCAATATGTTTTTTGTTTTGTTTTATATCACGCGTCTAAAGCAGTATACATCTCTGGACTATTTACATGATTATTACAAAGCATTAAACCACTGTATCGCATTTCACGATGTTGGTTAAAAGCAAGTTTAGACATATCTTAATGATATATACCGGATGGTGATCACTTACTGAAAACACAGGTACACAAAATTCACTGTTATTAGTGATTATTTACTGAAACACAGGTACACAAAATTCACTGTTATTTTCTAACGTATATTATCAATTAAGTTGAACTGTATTTTGTGATGCTGGTGGGCTTGTCTATGGCATGCATGCAATGAATGGTTTAGAAACAGTCCAACCATTTCTGATGATTTTCTTTTTAGGAAGACTTTATTAAAATCACCACTTATTATTGTTTTTATCATAATGTACACCAAACACATTTTAACTAGATTGTCAAATATTTAAATCCGCTCAACTTTACAATTGGGGGTGGGGGCTATATATGGGCAGAACATATAAGTATAAATTTTGTTTCAGGCAACTTTATTTCTAACCATATACTTTCTACGGTATTATCTTCCAGATAATTGTATTTTTTATAATCTAATGGAGACTGATGTATAGATAAGAGTTCAACATCGTTGCGCGATAAATAAAATCACCATTTGTGCCAGTTCCAAATTAAATTTATGAAAGTTGTTAAATAATATTAATATGTTCCTCGTTACCGCTAACACAAGATACATAACAAATTTCATACGTCTTATTTCCAATGATTGCTAATATAATGCACCATCCATATATATATATATATATATATATATATATATATATATATATATATATATATATATATATATATATATATATATATATAGACACGCACAGAGTAATTGCTCATAATATATCCTATGTGTAAAATGATCGCCAATATATCATATATTTACAATCGTCGCTAACATAATATCCCATTTGTACAGTAATCGCTAAAATAATATTACCACATATGCACAATCATCGCTAATAAAATATCCCATATGCACAATGATTGCTAATAAAATATCCCATATGTGCAATGATCGCTAATAAAATATCACATATGCACAATGATCGCTAATAAAATATCCCATATGTGCAATGATCGCTAATAAAATATCCCATATGTGCAATGATCGCAAATATAATATCCTATATAAACAACTGACATTTAAGAATTTAAATGAATATATTAGTATATTTATGCAGTCATCAAGATTAAAAATCGATTACTGATTGAAGGGCCCTAGCGAAGCGAAGGTCATTTATACGTAGTGTGTAATCGATTTTCAAACTTCCTGACTTTGACTAGTCTAAACCCTTTTTAGAAATGCGTCGTTAAAGTTTATAATTACAAAATCAACAACGCCTCAATTTCATGTTAAAAAAATCACGTGAAGATTTATACGAAAAACATAAGGCTCATGGTGGAAGATCAGTAACTATTATAAACCGACTGATGTGTTCGGTCCGTACTTGAGGACGAGGCTACCAAGGCAATGTACGTATCACACCGACCGATGTGTTCGGTCCGTACTTGAGGAGGAGGCTATCAAGGCAATGTACGTATCACAAAGAGTCTTAACAAAAAGGAGTCCGTGCTTTACATCTTCATTTGGCTACTTGGAATGGTTTGGTCATGCTAAGGTTCGATTTGTATAAGTCCATGTGTGATTTTTTGTTTGTACATTTATCGGTTTTGAATGTTATATAACTGGAATGAGAAAGCGAAAGTTTGGTAAAAATAAATCAAATACAAGCATTTGTGGACGAGTCCATTTTGCACCTCATTGTAGATGATATTCTTTTGTTATCTGACGATTATCAAGCAAGATCATGTTTTAATTCAATTTGTGTAACTAGCTTAGACTTTCCCCAAAATGAAACCTTTCGGCGCACTCCTGGATTTCTAGTCGGTTTTTATTTCGGTGTACACGTGGATTTCTACAGTGGATTTTTGTTTCGATGTACACCTGGATTTCTACAGTGGGATTTCGTTTCGATGCTTGTCCCTTTCATAATCAGACAAACAGTATGCAGCGACTTACATTTATCAGCGGTCTCTACGGACGGAATCCAATAGAGAGGGTATGCGGCTAGGCACATCAGTTCAGCTGACCTAGTCATGCACTGGAAAAAAGAATAAAATAATAAAAATAATAATGTCAATATCTGAATCCCTGCTGCTGCTACTACTACTAATGCCAAATTCTGGATTAAATGGAGTAGTTGCATGGCCTGCCCGGCAGGGGTCCAACAACGCAACGCAATTTTTGTATCTTTTTGTTTCTCAAGGAGGGTGACGGGCGCTTTTATGACATTGCTCCATGGTAGCCTACCACCTTCATCTGGCATTGATTACTGCCGCCACTAGTGCTAATACGAAAGACCAGTAGAGCATCATTTTAGTTGTGCCAACTTGTTGTACCACTGAGGTGAACTTTTAGCTACTGCTACTATTATTACTACTACTACTTGTACAACTACTACAACAACTACTATCATCATTTTACCACTGCTACTAATGCCACAAATATACTGGATATTGACAGTTATATTATTACCAAATAATGCCAATACTTTATTGCTCATGATAATCATATATATATATATATATATATATATATATATATATATATATATATATATATATATATATATATGCAATAAACTGACAACGAACAGTGCAAAACTAGTTCTAACTAGCCTGAGCGCTTCGACTCTTAACGAGTCTTTTTCAAAGGCATATACAAAACATAGACAAGACAAGCAAATAAAACAGAAAAACCGTAGTGTTTGCAAAACTTTACATGGCTG
>JAECUM010059525.1:0-20489 GCA_016617855.1 Megalonaias nervosa
GCTATATACTTTATCATACAATGATCTAAACACAACGCCTGTTTTTTTTGTTTTTTTTCTTTTAAAAAACAGGGTATATGAAAAACATTCACAGAGACAAGGACTTCGTCGTACTCGTCAACACGGTCGAGATGCAGACGTACACCACGTTTCGTAAGTATATACATGTACAGTAAGTAGCACACCGTTTATCTATCCGATCCATTTAACTGCATTATCAGAGACACATTTAGTACCACTGAAACGCATTGATTCAAACTACAGTTTATAAGAATTGTTTTGGAAGCCTTCAGAGTAGTTCGGAGAGATAAAGTTCTGCTATATATAGATTGTTTTTCCGTTGTATGACGCCCCATTGCTATCAAAAAGTCGTAAATGCCAAATCATCAGAATAATACTGAATCTTGAAAGATATTGGTCCTAAACATCGTTGGGTCCCATTAAAGCCAGATAATATCAACGTTTCATCACATTATGAGCCATGCAATTTCTCCCTTGAAATTGAGAAACCCGACCATTTTTCATATGTGTACGAATTAATTCGATGTTGATCGTCGACATCCGTGAGTGAACCGATTCAGTTGAAAACTGCAACACAAGATTTGATGACGTCACCGTTTTAAACATACTAACACCATGCTAGTCCCCGTTTTAAAGATAAGCAAACACCGTGCTACGTCAGATTGTCTTCAGCCCGAGTCCTTGCTTCATTGTATATTCCAGCGCCCCAGATGATCACCAATTTTTACCTGAGTCTTACTTTTATCTAATGCATGTTTTTTCTTCTCAGGTCCGCTTTATAAAAGCGGACAAGCCTCTCTTGATTCGCTCTTGATTCCATGTGTGCGCCACGTGCGAATATTGTTGCTATTAGATTGGTCATTAACGGAATTTGTCGAATGTATCACATCACTACTTGAGGAGCACTCCGGAAAAAGATGGGAATTACGAGCGACTTCATTGACTGAATTAAGGTGTGGCACCTTTAAAATTCTAAACTGAATATCTGAACATCGTTTAGACCTAACATATTTGATTATTTCAAAGAACGGTTTATGTCTGAACAAATTATTTCCTTTCTCCCAACCTTAAGTTAGATTGGAATAATGGTGAAATTTATGCTAAACGGCGGAATTGGGGCTGTAAGATAAACTCTGAGTGTGAAATATTTCAGTAAGTAATAAATAAATAAAAATAGATAAAATAAACAAAAGATTAAAATATGAAAGGAGCAAAATTAATTGATAATTGATAATTTAATTTGCTCTCTAAATTTCTACATCTTTGACAATATGCTATACCGACTTTAAATTATTTTGGACGTGTCAGCATAGCAGACGACAGACTGATATTCATCTACTTCTGCAGGTATGAGCCCTAACAGATCTCGTAAGCTACATGTATCTCAATTGATCATAACGTACACCAGACTGATTTATTATAATCTGATTTGAACATCTGTTATTAAGAGCGAATATCTACTCTTGGAGCGATGCCTTTGAACCAGATTTACTTCGCTGATCTCCATCATTTAAACAATCAAAGTGATATGATAATGAAATGTACACAACACAAAGAGCTCATTATGAAGTAACTTAAATTTCTATGACACAGCCATTTTTTTATGCTATGAGATTGACTGTCAACGGTCACGTGATACTGATCTGGACTTCTACATATTGGTAGATTCTATAGACTACATTAGGGGGAGCTCCACAGATGCTAAGAGAGTGGTGGGTGTAAGATGAAGTCGTCTACATTTGCAACATACACAGTGGAGAGAATGTTGGTATACCTCTATGTTACTTTCATGTACAGTGGCTGAAATTTCTTTGGATATTGTAGTTGTGGAAATTAGACACGATCTAAGCACATAGCTAACTAAAATGACTGCTCCCTTGTGCTCAAAATATTAGTCTGAATTAGTCTAAAGCACACTACCTTTAACAGTTATTAAAACAGAGAAAATTAATTTGCCAGACTAGACAATATGATATGCTGAACGTGCAATGAATGAGTTACCAAATATATAAAATGTAAAAAGAAGTTGTCAGCTTTTTTTTTACAATTTACATTTGAAGTCTAGGAAGTGAAAATGGCTAAGCGAAGCTAACAGTTTTTTGAGAGATGCACATCTGAAGTAAGGCCAAGCTGTATACACTATAACCCATATTACACCCATCAATCATACACCAAAATAAAGGGAACTAAACGTTCTTTCAATAATACCTAATATATACAAGGTCTTTTATAAATAGCCAGTATAACTAATGAGGAAACCCGGGGAAATTCTTTTTCATTAACATTCTAACCCCATGTAAAAGACGAAACTATAGAACGCATTTTGGTACATTCTAGAGACTACATTAGGGTTCGAATCCGGTTTTCACTCTACATTCGATAAAGTTCTGTCCGGATTAACTCCTTACATCAACCTCACCGTGATGAAAATATGCAACACTAATAAAAAAATCTCCGATCAGAATTCAAACACTGTAAATTGCACAGTTCGTTCCAGTACTCCAGCACACAACTGTGTAACCAAACAAAGCATATGGTAAGCTATGCAAGGTCTTAACCGATGTCTTCAGAGTGTTATTACGATGAAAACAAATGTAAGCATAGTTGCACCCACTACATTTGAAAGACAATTTTAGATAAGCAAAGGTAAGATATTAACATAGATACATATCTTTAGCCATATTTAAGGCGGAAGCATGAAACGCCTATTTAACTTGCAATAAGGCAGAACATATTATATTATAATACTGTCCGTCCTTCCGTCGGTATCAATTTGGTTTCCGCATAATAAATCGAGTTGTCTTCGCTCGACGCTTACCAAACTTTTTGGATGGCATACACTTGGTGTGAGAAAAAAGCCTATTAGTTTCAGGCTAAAACACTCAATCGTCAAGGTGACTGGGACTGAATGAATAAAATGGCTTCCGCATAATATCTCGAGTTGTCCACCATCTAGAGTTATCAAACTTTGCGGAATGCTTGCTCATGGGATCAGGAAGAACCCTATCAATTTTGACGTCAAAAGATCAAAGGTCAAAGTCACTGTGACTGAAGACGAAAAATGGTTTGTACTCAACAACATGAGTTCAACATCACATACCTGGACCAAACATTTTGCGATTGACTTGCACACTTGATAGAGTAGAAGACTAACGATTTCGGGGGTCATAGGTCAAGGTCATTATGACTGAAAAAGACAAATGGTATCCACACTATAACTCGATTTCTCCGTCATCGTCAGTTCCGAGGCTTTGTGGATAGCGTACATTTGGGTTAAAGAAGCATCCTATTGGTTTTGGGGTCAATATGGCGCAGGTCAAGGTCACTCTGGAAGAAAAAGTAAAATAATTTCAGGACAATAACATTAGTTCTACATCATATACCTAGACAATACGTGAATGGCTTTCACATATGATAATAAAGAAATACATGTATATTGAGGTCAAACGGTCAAGGTCAGTGAGACTGAAAGAAGACAAATGGTTTTGCATAATAACTTTTGTTCTAGACCACGTCATTTGGCCTAAAGATTGTGAGGGCTTGCACTTAAGGTATGGACGAGGCCCATTGATGTTGGGCTCAATGGCCATGGTCATTGTGCAAAATAACTTTTATTCTATGGTAAGTTATTTGATAAAACGTTGTGGATGGCTTTCATTTACGGTAATAAAGAACCCATAGATTCTAGGGTGAAAAGGTCAAATGTCAGGGTTATACTAAGTCTAATAAGACAACGATGATTCTGCACATTGAATTTAATGTGTTAAATGCCTACACAGGGGACTATTAAACACACGGAGGATGTATAATGTGATGTTTACGGTACTCTTGTTAAAGTTGACTTCCGCGCCTTATACCTTCAAACAGGGCTTTAAGACCCATATTGTTTCCTTCGGCGCCTTTTACCTTCAAACAGGTTTTTTTTTTCCCCTTAGGAAGTAGTTTTACTAAAATGTCGATGAAATTTAAAAAAGGTTCATAAAAGGTTTTAACATGCAAATATTTTATTTTTATATTGTATACATGCATAGCCGTATATAGGGAATAATTTATTGTACATTGTATGCATTTCCTTTCAAACGTCATTCTTAGGTCCTTTATTTTTCAAAATATGGTCCGAGCTCGTGGGAAACTCTGGAAACATTATCTTCTTGCAATACTTAATGGCGCTGATGTCATCATGAACAATTTGAGCTTGAACATGTGTGTGTGTGTGTGTGTGTGTGTGTGTGTGTGTGACGGCAAATAAATCTGTTAAGTACTCACGCGCTCTATTTCCACCTATAGATGTGTAGTGGCTAGTTAGGTACCATTGTAGTAAATTTGAGATAACTCTTAAGATTGATTGCCCAGATAAAATAAATCGCCGATTTCTCTAAATTCTACTGAAACACTTAACTGTGCATTATTTGTTGAACACTGTCATGGACGAATATTGTCCAGGACATAAGCGACAGAGAGCATAGAAAACGTGCATATGTCGTTATGTTTGTTGGCTGCCAGTCTACACGCGGTTTTGTTTTGTTTTATTGATTTTAACGGTATTTGTAGCACATTATTGAATATATCACGCAGGATGCATGAATACAGAAGTAGTTCCCATTTGGTATTAGGAACAGAGAACTCCTAGTTTTTCTTCGCCTCATGATGTGATTTTAACCAATCCAAATGCTTGTTACAAAATTGTAATTATATGATTATCATGTAGATTTGTATTATTTTCCTCAGTCAAAATTTGTGTAATGCAATTATTGTACTTAATAAATGGTGCAAATGTTCTTTTTATTTTCCATTCCAATTTGTTTACAGCTATGGGTATGGGCGACACAAGCGCGTTCACTCAAATGCTGGAGGAGGAACTAATACATGCTGAGAAGTACCTTCATACTCTAACAGAGAAGATGAAAAGTAGTGGCGTGAGTTACATTTTTGTTCTTGGACGTTTTTATTTTTGTAAACGTTTGTCAAATAAATATAAACGAAAGAGAAGGAGAGAGTGATACTGTTTACAATTTTTCGAGATCTGACTACACTTAAAAAATCTTTGAAAGTGATGCTGTTGGTCATTTTAAACTCATGTTAAGTTCCACCCTTTAAGATAAGTTGTATTTTTTCTCTTACATGGACGAAATTTTGTAGCTTTGAATTCATTTGTTTTTGGAGTGTCGTACTGGTTGGCTTCCATCTTAACTCACTCTAAAATGTCATCAATCCATTGATGACATTTTAGAGTTGGTGATAAAAATAACTTTTCATATGAAGTTTGAAAGATCTTCTTATGGACCGAAATCTTGGTCATTGCTCAAAAGCTATTTCCTTTCTTCTATTACTATTACTACTGTTGATGTTATTGTAGCTATTATTATTATTTTTCTTCTTCTTCTTCTTCTTCTTCTTCTTCTTCTTATTATTATTATTATTATTATTATTATTAGCTACATGGGAAGGTTCGACAGGTTCGGGGCCATGCACGTGAAGAAATTCTTCGCGTGGCAGAAGAAGAGGGGGCAAAGATGATAGTCACGGGAACCAGAGGGATGGGGAAAGTGCGTCGGACATTTCTGGGGAGTGTTAGTGACCATATTCTTCACCATTCGCACGTGCCCGTAGTGGTTTGTAGACATAAAGACGACCACCAACACCACCATCATAAGTAGTTTGCATTCCTTCCGTTACTGTAAGGCCTAATGTCTTTTTCTGTCACATGTATATGTTTGGTTTCTTATACGTAGTTATAGTGTATGAAAACACTGACCAATTTTGCCAAAACAAACATGAAATGTATTTAAATCGAAATACGTTGATTACAACGCTAAATTGTTTTTGTTACTAAGGACTGACACGTGCATTTTGAATATTAAAAGTGATACTTAACAGAAGAAAAATATACATTTATGCATATATCTGGGAGCAACTGATGTTTTTGTATGTCTGAAATAAAATTTGTATCCATTCTACCCAGGGTTGTTTGTGCCTCTTCAATCATGATTGTAGTTCATAAACTGAAGTCTTGTTTCGGAATACGAAAAGTTTGCATGCAAGAAATTTGTTACATTGTCACATTTCGGACAAAGAAGCATTATTTTTGTTGAGAACAAGTCCTGTAGCCTTTGTTTGAGATATTTCAATAAACCGTCTTGATAAATCTAGTTTTTTGTTTTTTTTTTCACGACGACTGAACTATATCATGAGAGCGACTCTTGAATTTAAAAAAAATCAATTGTAAAAGAGATTTCTGTCTGTCTCTGCCTTTCTTTATCTCTGCACACACACACACACACACACACACACACACACACACACACACACACACACAAGTGTTAGGGCTTCATATACAGACATTAAAGGATTTACGCAGATTCGAATGCCACATTTTCTACCCTGTAGGGTACAAAAAACTTGGATACATACAAAGTCTCAGGTAACATTACACAATTGTTTTTTCTTCTTTTTCTTGTGAAGCTCATACCAAACGAACAAAGAGTACCTGAACAATCATATTCATGAACCTGCTGCAAACAGTACGTGTTCTTAACTTACGTCTAGGAATGCGGAGAGATATGTATGCATTTTGTAGCAACTGAAGGACGTTTATTTCCATGGCTGCACAGAATGCTTATTGGTTGCACTTTTACCTGTTGTGAAGAATAATTCGTGCAACAGCGTAACGGTTGGTTGGAAGTGGAAGTTGCGGGAGCACTTTCATGTCTCGAACGAGAACGTTATTTTCAAGCATTGATTCTAGAATGTGAAAGTTATCTTCAAGGTTACAATTGAATGTAGCATTGATTCTTGCTTATTTGACAGTACAGACTCTCTGTAAACATAGGTGGATAAAAGTCTGATTGATATAATATGCATGATATTCTCGTGAACAAAAGGAATTGTAGCCAGATGAATAAACCTTAAAATCCTAATAAAAAGCTTCATATCCTAGATATGTCTGTATAACGAAGAGAAATACAAAGGGAATACTTTAGCAGCATATTTCATTATGGCTGCAGCCAGACGAATCTTCTTGCTTTTTAACGTGATTTTTGTCGTGCCTGTTGCATAACATATCCCATATAAATCGAAGACTCGTGAATAAAAATTCAGAAACGTATTATTAATGGTATCCTGCAACTTTCACATCATCGGAACATCGGATCAGTTTTGCTTGGCTAGTTACTTTCTATAGAACCATAAGTAACTATTATCAGGAACGGCCTTAGCAAACGCGGGGCCCGATTGGATGCTATTGGCGGGGTCTCCTGGATTTACTCGATGGCCCCCTGTAAGCACGGTGTTTGGAAATAAACTTTTAAAAAGTTTTATATGATATTGAACACAAGATTTTTTCCGTCGCTTTCAAATTACTTTCTCGCTATAAATATACTTTTAGAAAATTACTAAGGCCGGCCCTGACTGTTATAGAAAATGATTGCAGAACCAGGCATTCAAATGTAAAATATCTATTGAAGCCGCAGTAGCTCAGGTGAAAAGCGTCAGACTCGTAATTAAAGGGCTGTGTGTTCCATACCAGTCCTTGCCAACCCGAGCTGGTTTCCTTGATGTGTACTTAAGAAGTGGTTTTCCACTCCCATTTCCTCGGTTTGATATAGCTAATAACGTATTAAAAGCGCAGTTAAAGCCAACGTATGTAAGCTGTAAGTCATTACATTACATTACAAAAATACTCCCACTTGCGCTCGTAAAACATTTTGTCCTTGAGTTTATAACTCGCTTGTCGTAAGGACGTGTGAACGTATTGTATGGCCCAGAGTCCGTCGTGTGTCTTGTGTCGTGCGCCCGTCAACAATGCTGTTTTTAACGTTTTCTAAAAAGGACCATTATACCAATTTTAACCAAATGTAAAACATAGCTTTATACAAATGACGACAATCCGCCATGAAATAGTGCGCCGTTAATGAACAATAGTAGGACTCCTTTGCCGTTTAAACAACTTCTTTTCAAAAGCTCTGGACAAAATTTGGTCAAAGTTGAGTAAAAAAGATTCATTACTGGAAGACCTTTCGAACAGCTTAAAGGATATTGATCTAACCGTTGTTAGTGAAAATAAAAGAACACCTCGGTTACTAAACGTAGACAAGCCTTTAAATGATTGCTTCTCAAAAACCACTCAGTAGAATTTGATACACCTAATATAAAACATCCTGGCACAGAGAAATTTTGTAAGAAACGATGCCTATCTGGCATTAAATATGGCAGCTGTTAATAAAATAGAATTAACCTCTAAATCAATTCTTCTGAAAACAATTTCACGAAATTTGAAAGAAAGCTTCCTTGCATAGAGTGCTTTCACTCTTTTGCAGCTGATGATTATTTGTCTTCAAATATGGGAGCCTTTAAAATAGAAGTACCATTAAGTTAGTTTTTCTCCAAATGCACTGAACATAATCTGATCATCTTGCCATGCCAGCGTCAAGATCTTTCAACTTTATCATACTGATGCTAATCTGCCATCAAATATGGTTGCCGTTACTAAAAATAATAAACCCTCTTGAAACGCATGCTTCTCCAAAATCGTTTAGGTTGCGATCTACAGTTTCGTATTTTGCATACAGTTATTTTTAAAAAGTCCCAGGTTTTCCTCCCTGGTTATCTTGGTTGTCTCAGAAATACCTTGTATATCTTCGGTATTTTTAAAGAATTTTTAATTCCATTTATTTTGGTGTATGATTAATGAATAAAATTTGGGTTATAGAGTCTACAGCTTGGCCTTACTTCAGATGTTCACTTATCTAAAGACTGCTTGCTCCGCTTGGTCATTTTCATTTCCTGGACTTTCGATGTAAATTGTCAAAAAATTAACCGATTACTTTTGTTTACTTTTTATATATTTTGTAATTCATTCATTGCATTTTCAGAAGCTGGTATTGTCTAATCTGGCAATATTCATTTTCCCGATTTTAATAACTGGTATATATAGTGTACTTTAGACTAAATCAGTTTGATATTTCGAGCACATGTGAGAAGCCATTTTAGTTGGTTGTGGGCTTAGATCATGTACAAATTCCACAAGTACAATATCCAAAGACATCTCAGCCACAGAACATGAAAGTAGCATAAAAAAATGCAAACATTCACTTTAATGTGCATGTTGCAAATGCACACAACTTCACTTTACGTATGTTACTCTTTAAGAAGTACTTAATATCTGTAATACAGTTTTTCCAAATTAAACAGAAAGTATCTTGGCACAAAGGCCTTTCAAATTTATACAATGTCGCTGACCCGCCATTTAATATAGCCACAGTTGCTAAATACAGAAAGACATTTAAACGACTTCTTTTAAAACCCAGCCCAACTAAATTTGACCAGGTTTGACAGAAAACATACTGACATAGAACTATTTCTTTGTGAAACTGATGCTGCTTCGCCATCGATTAAGACCGCAGCTAGTAAAAATTAAAAAAAACCCACCATGTAAACGACTACTTCACAAGATCAACATATTCAACAAAATGGAACAGAACACATCCAACATACAGGTGTTTTCACTTTTTTTTTTACAACCAATCTGCCATCAAAAATAGCCACTGTTGCTACAAACCCCAAAAACATTTAAATGATTTTTTTTTCTGTAAGAATGCTTAACAGATTTTGACCAAACCTTACAGAAAGCCTCCAGGCATAAAGAAATTCCAAATATGCACACATGATGCACATCAAATATAGACGATGTACGAAAGCCTAGAGAGTCCTTGAAGCAGTTGTTTTCATAACATACGCAATCAACAGCACTGAAAGAAGTTCCAATACAATGCGTACTACTGACCCAGTTTTCTTGTTCAACTGATCATTGCATGTTGCTGTTAGGCAGATGTCAGTCAGGCAAGCAATATCAGTTCCTCCTAGGCCTCTTGCTAACTTTTACTTTTTCTTTCTTCCATTGATGCAGAATTTATTCATAAATTACCATGGATAATTAGCATGAAAATACCAGACGATAAACTACGTTCTGAGCAAAAAGTGAAAAACAAAAAAATTGACTTGTGGATTCATTTGCATATTTACATGAGGTAAATAATATTCGAAATAAAATATTATAAGTTCTGTTAAAATGTTTAATTTTTGTCCCTGACAAATTTGTGAATGATGCTATGTCTGATATTTTCTATACTAAATCATTATTAATCTACGTCACATTCAGGTAAAAAAATGAAAAGAGATTTTGTAGTCACTTTAGAAATAGAACACAAAAAACAATACAAACTAAGACACCCCCCCCCCCCAACGTTTCCCCCGTGAAAAAAGGACACCGAGTCATAAAGACGTACACCATCAAAACGTTACTGGTTTAAAATACAAGTGGGAGGGCAATGTCTGATGGTACTTAATACAGGGAAGAATATTAATTCATGTTGACAGTGTGTTTTAAGTACCTGAGACGCAAAATACAAGACGTGAAATATGTGTTACAACAAGGACATAACGCGAAATTCTTGGACCGCAACGTAAGGTTATTCAGGATCAAGCTCTACAACGTCTTTCTCGAGCATTAACCGTTGAAGGTCTTCAAAGAAGGAACACTATACACAAGAAGGATATATATTTTAGGGCCCAGGACCCCTGTTTTACTTGACCCCTAATTTCGTTCATTTGGGCCGGATGGGAAATGTAGTGGTAATGACGTCAAAGCAGGAGAAGGAGAATATATTGATTGCAATGGATGGAAGTGAACATGCAAATTTCGCCTATAATTGTAAGTTTTTCTTGTAAAGATTTCTGAGCTATAACCTGGCCATGTAGGGCACGCCATAGAATTATCGCACTACAACTTTTCTGTGTGAATGTGCGATAAACCTAGAAATACACATGAAAGCGAACATTTTGTGTTGTTGTTGTGAAAAACAGAAATATTAGTGTGTGAATTGCTTGCCAATAGTTTTAAAATGCATTTTTCCTAACGTTTTATCGTCTAGAACAAAGCATAATGACTACTTATTGGAGATTCTTAAGACTACTACTTTTTTACATTTGCAGCTAATTTTGTGGACTTGTCGCAGCCATGTTGTAAGGATCGAATACTATTTGTATTTCTTTAAACTTTTGAAGAAAAAGTCATTTGCGGCATTTAATTTCACGCATCGATTTTTCTCGTGAATCCCTCTAAATTAAAATTGTATCCAGATAACAGAAAATACACTAAACAAAACCGGTGAACCGATAGAAACAGACAGCGAAAGAATTCGATCAATGGTATATTGTTGGTTGATTTGTTTGTTGGTACATTATTGGTTCACTTGTTTGTTGGTACATTGTTGGTTGACATGTTTGTTGGTACATTGTTGGTTGACTTGATTGTTGGCACATTGTTGGTTTACTTGTTTGTTGGTACATTGTTGCTTTACTTGTTTATTGGTACATTGTTGCTTTACTTTTTTGTTGGTACATTGTTGGTTGACTTGTTTGTTGGTAGATTGTTGGCTTACTTGTTTATTGGTACATTGTTAGTTTACTTGTTTGCTGCTACATTGTTGGTTTACTCGTTTGCTGCTACATTGTTGGTTTACTTGTTGTCTGGTACATTGTTGGTTGACTTTTTTGTTCGTATATTGTTGGTTTACTTGTTTGTTTTTATATTGTTGGTTTATTTATTTGTTTTGCTTTTAACGGCCCATCAACGCATGAAAATCTGTATCGTACCGAGGCAACTGAAGTAAAGCCTCTTAACCAGAGACGCACCACAGCGAATGACATAGTCTGGTGAGGGCAGAATTCGAACTCGCGCCTTTCTGGTCCAGTGTCCGGCACGCTAACCACCAAACTAAATGTGGCTCTCATAGAAGAGGGTAACCCATAACGTGTATGCCTAGCTAACTCCAGATTTATCCATATAATTAAAGGAGGTGCTTGTTTAAAGGACGTACTTGGGTTACATCTGTAACAATAATCTTCTCGTTTCTGCCATTTGAGTCACTTTTCCATTCTTATAGTTCAGCGAAAACTCATTCATCACAATGATACAATCTATCTCCAGACGCCATTTTCATAAACATAATAGTACAGGACAAATATTTGTTTTATAACAACTTGTATTGACTTTTCTAAAAACGAAAACAAACCATTCTTGGATGACATTAGAAATATTCATGTTATTAATATGGCTGTAATCCATTGGGCGCTCGGATTTATTAACAAAATTCGTTATGTGTGAAGCGGATAATATTCCTGGTATCCTATTATTGTCCTAAATCCCGCTGGATCAAACTGCCTTAGTATGCAAATATACTGGACAGTCAGAAAATAACGTTTAACAATGATCAACTCTCAGAGGGTTTAAAGTATTTCGGGTTAGTATACGTCAAACGTTTAATATTAGTCAACTCTAACGCTTGTAATGAATCAATTAAATTCTTAATTGACTAAGTCATTATGTTTCCTAGACTGAACACTGTACAAAGAATGACACTATCGTTTAATCATTATTTCCACGATTAAATGTGATCAGTTATTTTCAAAGTCCTGTCGTATCATTAAAAACAATGGCGTAGGCTATGAAAAAAAAAAATCCAAATGTATGTTGAAGTCAATGTACAGATTATTATTACATATTTCCAAATAAGATATTGAAATGTAACAGTGGGACAAAATTTATATAATAACTGTGGCAATTCCACCTTTATCGCCACAGTGGCGATATTACTTTCGGAACCACTTTCTTTTCCCATTTAGGAAATATATATCACCTGTTCTATTGTATTCAAACGCATTTATTATATTTAGGGCTATTTCACGTTTCTTCTCTCTCTCTCTCTCTCTCTCTCTCTCTCTCTCTCTCTCTCTTTCTCTCTCTCTCAGGTTTCCAGCAGGATGAAGAGATTTTAAAATATTGTACATGTATGTAAGCAACAAGGAAGTGCCATAAAAATGCATGAAAACAAATACGAATGGCAAAAAGTAGGTTTTATGTATTAACTTATTTAAAAATGGTTTTACACATGAATGGTGCAAATTGTCAGTGACTGAACTCTATATCAGCCATACAATACCTGCTGCATTTTACGACAAACGGTACAATTTTATTTAAAGGAAAAGCGCTTTATTAAATATATATATAACAGTCATGTAAAATTGTTTAATTAGCGATTTTAACTCTGTTGACAGTAAGATTTATGATTGAAAACGATGGAGAAAACAGGGATAGATGAGTGTTGATGGTGACTATCGAAATTTGAGTGCACCGTCTGTTACCAATATTGAAACGCAAACCACACACAAAACCTAAGGTTCTTCGGAGAAGTAAAAATTTTTTTTAATGAAATTTTTTAAACAAATTCAGACAGAGTAATTGAGATAGAAAGGCAAAACGTTTCAACCTACAAATGGTTAACTAAAGACAAGTATTTATGTGACAGTCCCACAATATTCCATTAAAATATAAGTCAGTATTCTATAAATTCTATAAAATTTGTATCAGTGAATATCCAAGTTAGTCAGTGATCTATCAAAAGTGTATGATTGAATGTCCGAGTAAGTCAGTGTTCTTGTAAATGTGTATGATGAATGTCCGAGTGAATCAGTGTTCTATAAAATGTCTATGAATGAATGTCAGAGTAAGGCAGTGTTCTAAAAATGTGTATGACTAAATGTCCGATTGAATCAGTGTTCTATAAAATGTCTATGAATGAATGTCTGAGTTAGGCAGTGTTCTATAAAATGTGTATGACTAAATGTCCGAGTGAATAAGTGTTCTATAAAATGTCTATGAATGAATGTCTGAGTTAGGCAGTGTTCTATAAAATGTGTATGACTAAATGTCCGAGTGAATAAGTGTTCTATAAAATGTCTATGAATGAATGTCTGAGTTAGGCAGTGTTCTATAAAATGTGTATGACTAAATGTCCGAGTGAATAAGTGTTCTATAAAATGTCTATGAATGAATGTCTGAGTTAGGCAGTGTTCTATAAAATGTGTATGACTAAATGTCCGAGTGAATCAGTGTTCTATAAAATGTCTATGAATGAATGTCTGAGTTAGGCAGTGTTCTATAAAATGTGTATGACTAAATGTCCGAGTGAATAAGTGTTCTATAAAATGTCTATGAATGAATGTCTGAGTTAGGCAGTGTTCTATAAAATGTGTATGACTAAATGTCCGAGTGAATCAGTGTTCTATAAAAAGTCTATGAATGAATGTCTGAGTTAGGCAGTGTTCTATAAAATGTGTATGACTAAATG
The DNA here is from genome assembly GCA_016617855.1 of Megalonaias nervosa. NCBI lineage: Eukaryota > Metazoa > Mollusca > Bivalvia > Unionida > Unionidae > Megalonaias > Megalonaias nervosa. The sequence continues at coordinate 14,208 of JAECUM010059525.1, forward strand.
TCCGAGTGAATAAGTGTTCTATAAAATGTCTATGAATGAATGTCTGAGTTAGGCAGTGTTCTATAAAATGTGTATGACTAAATGTCCGAGTGATCAGTGTTCTATAAAATGTCTATGAATGAATGTCTGAGTTAGGCAGTGTTCTATAAAATGTGTATGACTAAATGTCCGAGTGAATAAGTGTTCTATAAAATGTCTATGAATGAATGTCCGAGTAAGGCAGTGTTCTATAAAATGTGTATGACTGAATGTCCGAGTGAATAAGTGTTCTATAAAATGTTTATGAATGAATGTCCGAGTAAGGCAGTGTTCTATAAAATGTGTATGACTGAATGTCCGAGTGAATAAGTGTTCTATACAATGTTTATGAATGAATGTCTGAGTAAGGCAGTGTTCTATAAAATGTGTATGAATGTATGTCCGAGTGAGTCAGTGTTATATAAAATTTCTATGAATGAATGCCCGAGTAAGACAGTATTCTATAAAATGTGTATGAATATATATCCGAGTGAATCAGTGTTCTATAAAATGTGTATGAATGAATGTCCGAGTAAGGCACTGTTCGATAAAATGTGTATGAATGAATGTCCGAGTAAGTCAGTATTCTATAAAAGTAGAACGGAGATTTTCATATGTTAAGTTCAATGTAAGATTCTCTACGGCTACTCATCTATGTACATTAGTAGAAGGACGTATAAAATTTACAATGTTATACTTAAATTTTATATCATCATGAATAAATAGGGATTTAGAGCCTGTATACGTATTTTGGATTAACGTAGTAAATATACAATAACAACACAAGCAACAGCACAAACAATAACGACGACAACGACCAACTAAAAAACTCCAACAAATAAATAGCAAAGCATAGCAACCAAACCAAAAACCATTCTATGTATGTCTTGTGAGTTTCTTATCTCGTTAGAAAGAAACCCAGCGCGTTCAGCATGGATGCTACATGCTAATATTCAATCACGTAAATAGAAAGTAACTATCAGCTAGACCTGAGCATATCCGAAACCATGTGACTGTCCGCAAAAGTTTTTGTTGTTCACAGACATAGTATTGATTCATCAATGTCAGCCTAACATCCCCGTATAACAATGGTACGTTATTTTAAAAAAAATCTTGAGAAAAAAAAAAAAATGGTTCCAACAAATAATGGTAAATCATTCAAAAACAAGTCTCGTGGAAACAATGGTTCCAAACAATAATCTGTGCAATGTCTTCTCAATCATGCAATTTGAAACGTAAAGGGACAGACATCTCATAAAACACTATTTTTTTGTCCTTGACATTTCACTTATAGGGATTTCTAGGTAATGTTGCAGAAGTTCTAGTTGCTTCCTTGAGGGGATTACTAGTTTGGTCATTTTTGGTCCAGTTGATAAGAAGATTGTGCAGAATGAGTAGAAATAAGGTAATTTTGACATAATTGCACAGAAGAAAGTTTTAACTTTAACATCTGGAATGGATACTTCGATTTAAAAGTCCGAAAATACCCCTCTAAGTAGATCAACGTCAGTGATGTGATGTGATGTGATGTGATTATGATTTTTAACGTAGCTTTAACAATTTTTCAGTCATATCGCTACGATGTCTGCAGTGTGGCAGTTTATAGTGATGTCTAGCACTGGGGCATCATGCCGCAGACATGTAGCATGATGTCCCGCCCAGTCACATTATCCTGACACCAGGCCGACCAGTTCTAACACTAACCTCTTAAAGCTGAGCGCCAAGCGAGGCAGCTGTTAGTACCATTTTTGTAAGTCTTTGGTATGACTCGACCGGGGATCGAACCCACGACCTCCCGCATCCGAGGCGGACGCTCTAACCACTAGGCCACCGGAGCGGTCGATCAACGTCAGTAAATAAGTGCCTTATGTAGCCAAAACTCGGAACATTGAGAGCTTTTGTTGATCGCTTCAAAATAGAATGGTCATATTCAAGTATACGTCTGTGTCTTCAAAATATTAACATCCCTTTTCCTGGTTAGGAATCAAAGCGTTAGCAACAAATAAGAAAATGGTTTTGGTTTTGCCCTAAAAACGAAAAATTTCTAGTTCTTAATATACAAACGTGTTAGGGTTATTAATACAGATTTTATTATTTGACGGCTATGCTAGCCAGTTTGATAAAATAATGCAAATTTTTTTCAATATTAAATTATAGGATATACATGATGATGATGATGATGATGATGATGTGTGTGTGGGTGTGTGATTTAGATTTTTCACGTAGCTTTAACAATGTTTCGGTCATATCGCTACGATGTCTGCAGTGTGCCAGTTTATAGTGGTGTTTAGCACTAGGGCATCATGCCGCAGACATGTAGAATGATGTCCCATCCAGTCACATTATCCTGACACCAGGCCGACCAGTCCTAACACTAACTCTTAATGCTGAGCGCCTAGCAAGGCAGCTGCTAGTACCATTTTTAAAAGTCTTTGGTATAACTCGGCCTAGGATCGAACCCGCGACATCCCACATCCTAGGCGGACACTCTAACCACTAGGTTACTACTTCCCTGATGACGTCACAAATGACATGATGACTTAGCATGAAGAAAAGCACAATGTCCGAGGTATCTGGACATGCTGCGTTTGCGATTTCACGTCGTTATACTGCCGTTTCATTGAATAAACTCATAAAGATTCACCATTTGATTAAAACCAATAGCAAATATGTGTTAAATTTAAAAGAAATTTATGAAACATGATTTATAACTTAAAAGTTTTGCTTGCCAAGGCTCCAGAACCTTAGAGATTAATAAACTCGGTTCATGAATTTAATTTCAAAGTGTGCAAGATCTTATATATTTTCTGTCATAGTTCTTTTCTATTTAACGAGTGTTTTCCAATCGATCTTAATTTTTTGTTAGTTCCATGGTCAGTCATAATTCCGTTGTTTGACCTGATTCTATTCGCTTGAAACAAGTAGATCCCAGAAGATCCACTGCAAAATTGTTGCGAAACCAGACCAAAACCTCTTTATTTATTCGTATTTTCTTCTATTGGTTTAGCAAATTTCCATAACCACGAATCACAGAGATGCTGTAATGTAATTATGTTTTTGTGTCTTGTTCTTTTCTCGTGGGTGTTATCGTCTTATGTAGCTTTGTACCCATTAAAAAGCAATCGGTAGATTCCTAAAGCGCATGAGCCTGTTTCACACCAGTTTTGCATTGTCACTTCTCAGCTTTTGTTTCACACACACACACACACACACACACACACACACAACGAGTGGTAGTATCATTTTAAATGGCGCATTCGTATTACAATACATGGTGTAATCTGAGATAATTGTGATGTTTAGACTGATCAAAACGAAAAACTGAGTATTGGGATAATGACATTTGATCAGTCAATATTTTGCAAAAGTGTTTTGATTTATATGTGAAGTAAATTTTCATAACTGCCCTTGTTACTATTTCAATACATCATCCAATGACGTGATTATGAGGTGGGAGAGTTTTGGTTCTTAAAGTTCTGCCCCTATAAATAAGGACGAGCTAACGCGTTCTTCTGAAAATTATATGCCCTGATTGCCATTTGTATTTTCATCTGTCATTCTTGACGTCAAGCTTGTGCCACAAACTTTGTATGAAAATTTAAACAACTTATTAGAGGTGAATCGTTATGCGATCAGTTGCCTGGACCAACTGAGTGGTCTAGATGTTGTTGTGCAAAGACACTGCCCTCGGCCAACTTCTGTTTTCATCGGTGAGGTCATTATCCAGTAGGGTTGTTTGCTTTTTGACCTCGGTTGTGAAGAAATGAACAAGCGAATGAGCATGAGAAAATGAGCGGGCGAAGCTTTCTCGGTTCTTTGGTGTGATGAAAATTAGCTAAAATAAATGGGAAAAATGAAGACAGTATAAAACTTTCAAACTTACAGACATCTGGCCAGTAAGAAAGAGTAATATGGACTGGCAGTATGGAAAAACGAAAATAGCTTATTTTACCTTCGAACGCTCAAGTTAATGCATACTTTACAAGCAAATGATGGTAATTTAGCCTGGAGGTATGAACAATTTATATCCATCACAAACAAGGTTTAGTTGCTCTTCGACGTTTATATGATACGAATTTCCTTGATGGGTAAGGTAACTTGAAGTCTAGATGACATGTCGTTTTTTCTCCACTGATCATTAACAGTTAAGGAGCTACCGAAGGATCATTCAAAGCATATATAGGATACAAAGGAAGGATAAAGTGAGAAATTTCCAGTTACCACAAAATATATCAATTTGGGTTGGACTGAATTTGCTGTAGTAATGGCGACAATGCAAGAGAAGTATATTCTAGTTGCGATGGACGGAAGTGAACATTCGGAATTCGCCTTTAATTGTAAGTTTATATTCGAAGATTTTTATGATGCGGTTAGAGTTATATGAATCACAACATCACACAGTCTCATCCCTGTTTTCTTGTAAGAGGCTTTGTTTATAGTACTGGTTATATGTCACAATTTTTAGACATTCACTAACGGTTTGCAGCGTGGACCATGTGTGAAATGATAATCAGGAGAATGCGAAAACTGAATTCTACCATACGAGTAATACAATCATTACTGGTCATCCTGTTTGCCGATATAAAAAAATACAATAAACACAGAACTCCAGGTCCTTTACACCCCAAGCTTTTCTTGCAAGAAATTAAACATTAATCGAAAGGAGCATACTCGGCTTTTCATGTGAACGAACACAGATGTATAGTTTAGTCAGCCATTTTCATGTGAACGAACACAGATGTATAACTTAGTCAGCCATTTTGAAATTAAAAAAAACGAACGTATTAAGTAGTGGGATCACGTGACAAAATAATACTGTGTATATGAAAACTACAGTACTGATTCAGTTAAAACAAGATTTAATAGCTAATTCAGATAATATTATATTTCTTAGTCTGGATATGTTTAATTGATTTGTTAAGTCCACATATGTACACGAAACAGATTGTACAGTGCATACAACTTTATTCCGCAAGAATGTTACGCCAGTTTTGTTTCTTCGTCAAAATAGTGGGATTAATCCGCCTTATATATCTGGATTGTTTATTTTTCTTGCTTTACAGAAAAGACTGACGTTGCTCCGATTGAAGTTTACGCACAAAATATGAAAGCCAGATATATGGAAAACTAAAAATTCAAATCTTGGATTAATCCTGCGCAAAGGAAATTTGGCACGTTAGGAGTGCAACACACGTGAAAATAAATAGTGAAAGTTCTTTGAATCCATCTTTATTCTTTTTAAAATCAAAGAGTGCACACATGTTCGGACTTTGATCATGTACTTGAATTTCGTGATCAGAACGTTTGCAGAATACGAGCTCAGGCTATAGTGAATACATTTATGCAGAAGTATATTGACACTTGACTGTATTCTACTAACATAATACATAGTTCTAAATTTGTAGCTGAAAGATATTGAATTCTCTACAAAATTTCTTTTCCGATAAACTTGACACCTTTTGTAAAGAGTGTGATCAATGTTAATTCCTTATGCAGCTTCCATTAATCTATTCGATATTCGAGTCCGACATATCATGGATGCCATTAGGAACAATGTACCTATTGATCTCTTTGTAATACTTTATGTATTCGGACAGCCCTGGTCGAATAAAATCAGCTCTTGGATGTGTGAAAAGGACCAGTTTCCTAATGGCCTTTTATATGCCAATATTATATCTGAATCAGAGTGTCACATTGCGAAAATGTACAGCATCCCAAATCGGAAAAGGATGCTAAATAACGAGCCAGTCCTAACTCATTGAAAGTAGTCCAGAACATTACGCGTTTCAAATTAGCTGTTAATCGACCAAAGAGTTCCTATGCATCAATAAAAAAACTATTGCCTTATTTTGCGATTACTCCTCATGAATATAGATTTTGTTAGGAACAAATGTTAACAGCTGTGGTCGCTTGAAATAAATGATCTAAATATTCACTTATGTCATGGAGAAAATTGCTTTTCCGAAAAATCCCAAATGCACGTGCAGAAGCAAGATGTGAAGAGTTTTAATTTTTCCAACTATAATAGAAATTATTCGTACTTTGATAAAAGAAAAACCAGCAAGGTAGAATATTAAAAGCAAATAGGAATGACAAACAGTCCTTATCAAGTATCTCTAGTAATCGATCGTAATACTAATTCTAAATGATTAATGAATGCTTTGTTTAAGGATGTGACCGAGTAGAAAATACTAGATTCTTGATAGTAATGCGTCATTTTTGTCCGATATTCCACTAACATAATTAGGGTTACAGTTGCAATAA